>JAEANM010022271.1:0-11647 GCA_017656035.1 Myanophis thanlyinensis
AATAAATAAATGTTCCATAGGGATTTATTTATTTATTTTAGATTTCTACTTCCCACTGAAAAGCAGCATACATGTTTTTTGTTTCTTTTTTGTCAGGTAAAAATGCCATTTTCAGAGCTGTGGTCAAAGGTGAACCAAAACCAAAGGTTTTATGGAAGTGCAGTAATAGGGAAATGGATGATTCTCAGAAATACCAAATATCTTTTAATCCTGCCACAAACGAATTTATCTTGCAGGTAAGGTTTAGCATTTAATTTTAAGGATTGGTGGATACATGGATGGACAGACAGATAGACAGATATAAATTTCCCAAGATTCCTTTTTACTCAGAAAACAGAAGAATGAGAAATATATTATACCAGTCTAAGAAACCATAGTTTTATTCATCGACCTGATTTCATTTTATTTTCCCTTTGAAGATAAACAAAATTACTTCAGATGACGCTGATTTGTACCATTGTATTGCTGTGAATGAGTATGGGGAAGCGACCTGTACTGCTGGCATCAAAATTATAGAGGGTAATTAAATCTTATTAGCATGCAACAATCTGCCTGAACAATCTATCTGTGACACGCAATTTTGGGGCTGAAATCAGGGGCAGCGACCATATGCATCTGTATTTATGTCAAAACAACAACAACAAAGATGTAGTCTTGATCTTATGTCCAAAGCCTGCTCCTTTTTTACACTACCTAGCATCACGTTGACTAGTCATAAACTAAAGTCACTATTTAACATCTTTGTAAATTGTTTAAAAAAGCTGTTTCCCATAAATGTTCTAATACAAGTCATTTAAATACAAATCATGTACACTTGTCTCACTGAAGACTGAAATTCTGCATGGCCTGTTTATGTTGTGAGTATTCCTGCCATTGTATTGTTAATTAAGGATTCTCGTTCTGTCTCACTATCTCTTCCTTTTCTTTTATGCCTTATCAAAATGAATCTGTAGACTTCAAGAAGAAAACACTGCTTCCTGTGACACAACAGGCAGGTGAGTGCCATAAATGTTATTTTAAAAAAATCATAATAATGGTAATATAGAAGGCCAGACCCAGGTCTTTAGTGGCTGCTTGGCAATTTTGAATCATTTTAAAGTTTTAGTAAGTTTTAAATTATGAGCTGTTATGTGGAACAAGCACCTTTGTTTTTTAGTTCATCCAAACAGCACGTCTCTGCTGTTCATTAAAGGAATATGACTTTTTGCAGGTTTTCATGAGAGGATGAAAAAATACTGTTTTAAAAGTGAGAATGACACTCTTTAACAAGGTGCTATTGATTTTAGACCAGTATTTTTTTTTAATGGCAGCTTTAAGATGTGTGGACTTCAACTCCCAGAAGTTGAATATTCTAGCTGGGAAATTCTGGAAGTTGAAATCCACACATCTTAAACTTGCCAAGTTTTAAAAATACTATTTTAGATTCACATGGAGATACAAAGCATTTCTTCTAAATCATTTTTAAAGCTTGCACATTTCTTGTGACATAAGTTCAATTTTCATGCTAGTATTTAAAATCTTTTATAGATCTAAAGAAGGAGATTCAGGACTTCAGAAAAACATTAAAGAAACGGTGAGCTTTCCAACAATGGCTTATGTTAAATAGTTGTATTTTCTTTTTGTTATGTGCTGGAATAATAGTACAACAATGGCAGACAGAAGTTCCAATTCCAGTAAACTAAATTGTTGTTTTGTTGTTTTGCTTCTGCTAGTAATAAAAAGCTGTCTTCAAAAAGGATTCTTCAGTAATATATCTTCTATATAATCAATCAATCAATCAATCCATCCATCAATCAATCAATCAACAATTGGGAATAATCAACAATTATTTACAGTTAACTTTTCTCTTAAATATTGACTTTCTTTCTGTCAGATGATTCTGTCCCACAAAATATACCTGAAAGAACACCTAATTTTATTATCTAATATTTAAACTTTGTATGGATAAATGTTAAATATTTTTGATATAAAGTTTTTTTATTGACAATATCAACCAATAGAAAATCCATTACCTCTCCAAGTTAGGTTTTCACTACTGAGTTAGCTTTACTTCTAACAATAAATCATAATTAATATGTCTTCTATATGACTGCTATTATAAACCAAACAGTATACATTTTTGCAAAGTATATAAAATTTCTCTAATGGATTTCCAAAGAGAGGTAATGATAAAAGCCAAGACTTTCCCTTATATGCTTCTGTCACAATTACGTGACAAATTTTAGGCTCTTGCAATTCATATACATTTTGGGTTTATCTTTTGGGAATTAACCCATAGAACACCTTCAGCTATTCCAAAGAAAAAAATGGACATGGAACAGATTGCACAAATATTGCTAACTGCAGAGAAGAAAGATTATGAGAAGATTTGCTTAAAGTATGGAGTTGTTGATTTCCGTGGGATGCTAAGAAAACTTCAGGAAATGAAGAAGGCAAGAGAGGATAAACAGGCTCAAGTAAGACCATCTTCCTTCATTTCCTGTGATTTGATTAGAGAAATATTCAATGAGTTGTCATTGACATGTGCTGGAAGAAATGTCCATCTGGGTTCAGTTCCAAGTGGGGAGAAAGACACTGGAAACACAGAGGCTGTTTGGAAAGATAGTTTAATTGTGAAGCAGAACCACTAAGTAAGTGTGATTCTGGGCAGCTGACCAAATGGATGAGAGAGAGAGAGATTTATACTCCCTCTTGGGCTTTGAACTCGAGCTTCCTGTTCCTATGGCAAGGGCATGTATGCCATTGGCTGGCAGACTCCCAGGGCTATGCAGTCATAGCTGTGGTTGTCTGTGTCCCAGATTTGGTTGAATCTTGAAAGGAATTGTTTGTGCCATATAGTGATCTCTGTTGCCAGATGGGCAGAGGGTTAATCGTATTATGTCCTATGGTGAAGATCTTTTGTTTTGTAGATAAGCTGGCCAAGAATTTTGTCTTGTACATAGGTTGGAACCAAAATATCTGCTGGGCAGGGAGCTGAGGCTGAGTTTGTTTCCTTTAAGATTTTTATTTCTCTTAGGGGAAATATTCTGCCTTTTTAATATTTTCTAAAATACTTTATTCTTCTAGGAGAGGGGTGGGTGCTAACTTTCGACACGTTAATTAAAATATCAACAGAATGCAATTTTTCATTGCATTTTAAGGACAACGTAATCACTAATTATTAAAAAGGATCCTGCTGCAAGTCTTGCACTGCATATTCCACTGAGAAATAATTGTCTTAACATCTTCAAATGGAGCAAAAGTTTTGTTCCTTTGACAATGAATTTGTTCTATTTTGCTAGTGTGATCATTGTATATAAAATGTTATAATATCTTAAACGATTTACCTCTCTCTTGTTCTTACAGTATGTGTACAGTATTGCAAATCTGAGGCATCTGAAAGTCAATCAAGAGCAAAGAAATGCTTCATTTGATCTAGAGATGGAACTGAAAAACCCAGGGAGCAGAATTTGCCTCTACAAAGTAAGGAAGGATAATGATTTGGCTAACTCGACACATGAACTTTATGAGAGAATGCTATGACTGAACTGGAGCTAAACAACTAAGCAGATTAACATTCGCCAGTAGCAATTTTATCTCAGGAATGAGATACAAACCAGTATCATTTATTATATATAGATTTCCTTTATGGTAGTATATAAAACACAAATATTAGGAGAACAATTTAAAAAAAAGAATGTAGTTGATAAGGAAAGGGATAAATGAGCAAAGGAAAGAAGAAAGAAGAGAAAGAGGAAAGTAAAACAAATCCAGGTTAGATGTTACACAAAGAATAGAATTCAGCAGAGCAGCAGCTCTTCCAAATGGTTGGATAATAGTCCTCGTGGGTGCAATAGCAATCTGATTCTTGAGTCTTTTGTATTCTCATGCTTTCACTTCTTTTCAACAGCAGTCTTCTGTTCTTAGCAATGTAAATTGACTACTATTCATTCCTAAACAAGTTATTATTTTAGGAGGAAAACTACTGATAGATTTGATCAATTCAGATATGGCTAATAACAAATTAGAGCCTACTATGTTTTCCTTAAAGTAACTATAATTCAAATTTTAAAGTGAATTCAGATTTGTTCCTTCATCTTACTTGTAGGATGGCCAGAAGATCAATTTTGGAGTTAACGATGACAACTTAAAGCACCGCCTACAGCAAGAGGGCAAAAATTATCATTTTACAATCAATGATCTGCAGCCAGACGATGCTGGCATTTATCAGGTCAAAGTAGAAGATGTAGATATCTTCTCCACCGAACTGGAAGCAGAAAGTAAGCCTTCCTGACCAAAGGCACCACATGAGTGTGCATTTGTTTCATAACAAATGAAATCTCTGACAAACTAGGATTAATTCATTTCATTTGTTTCTAGTGAAGAAATAAATGCCAAAGAAGTAGATAAGTTTGAAACTCCATATTCATTTGTTGCCTGTGTTTAGCATTCATTTTCTCAGTCTGAAATTACAATAGATGATAAATAAGAAGGAACATATCATATTTTAATTATGACATGGGGAGTCTAGAAAGAGCAGGAGAATCAGGTACTCTGAAATTGTCAGATGATAAGAGGACAGCCTTTTTGTTCTTGTGTTTTTAAATCAGCTTCTAAGAAACTTATAAAACAATCAAATAGTCTTGTGAGTCAGGCTTGGTTCCTGATTTCATGACCATTTATTTTAATAAGCGATTTGCATTTTCTGTTTCTGCTTTTTATAACTATAATATATAATTTCAATAAACTTCCCATTCTAGCTAGAGCCTTATGGTTTTCTGGCAATCAACCATGCAAATCCTAAGCAGGTAAGAATCTGCTTAGCTTTTTCAATCAGCCACAGTTGGACTCCACAGAGCTCACTAAAAATATAGAATAGCAATACTTAAATTCAAAAATTCTTCAAATCTTAATTGCACTGCTCTTTATATTTCCGAAGCACTTATTGAGTGTCCCCATTTCTAGAACAGGTGTTGGTAAATATCATGTAATATCTGCCCTTCAGTAGAACAAAGAAGCCAACAAAACTTCAAAGCATATAAAAAAGCAGTGGCATTTTCATATTAAAAATCATATTCATATTCCTTAGAGTACCAATTCTTCTTCCTCCCCTCTTTTATGTTCACTATCATAAATGTAGGAAAAAAATAATGCTGAATTCACATCCAATATTGAGACTGCCTAGACAAGTCCCTGCAGCTTTCTTGATAAAGTTTTTCAGAAGTGGTTTATCATATTTCACATTGTGGTTGGTGGATAAAAAATATAGAGGTCTAGATTTAAACATTCAACTCTGTTTTCCACTGAAAGCAGAAAACAAGATGATGTACAATAATTAATAGAATAATAATGAAAATGAATGTGATTTTAACAAATGAATAATTCTATGAATGATAATTTAATGGAAGAACAAATAGAAAAGCAATTTTGCACAACTCTAGACTCATCTATAATCAAGCATATGTGATCTTGTGCATGTAACCTGGAAAGAAATCCCACTCTCTTTAATGCAAGGATTGTAGTAAGCATAATATTGTAGTATGACTGACATTAAAGTAAACAATTAAATGATTCAAGCCAAGGTTTTATATAGTATCCTTATATATTAGCTCTTTAAGAAACATATTATGAAAAATGTCAGATTAATAAATCATGGAATAAACATGCCTTTTCAAAGTATATAATAAGTAGAGATGCCAAGATGTATAATTCACTATGTACCAAATCAACATTGAAATGCCTCAATAAGTGAAATAACTCTCAATCTCATAAAGGAATCCAATATTTACAGAAAGCTGTTGTATAAATTGGGAGCTTAAATTAGGACAGAAAATATTGGTTTCAAGTAGTTTCTTCTTGCATCGATGTGGATATTTTTCTCAAAATGTGAGTTTAAAGCCTTTTTATACATTTTAATATATTGTGAAATTGAAATTTGAGTAATTTACCTTCTTAATATCCTTGTAGGATATAAAATATGCTTCCAATTTTAAATATAAAAATGAGACAAAATAATATAATTTAAATTTCTTTTAATTGTTTGTGTGCTGGAAATCCTGATTGTAAGCAAAATGGATTGTAAAAATATTTTTGAAATAATGAATGTATGCTTATATTTTGTTACCAACATTGTCAGGAAGACATTTTATCACTAAATATTAGTTGAGAAAACCTACATTATAAATCTGATTATTCTCAGCTAAATTTGAAAAGTAGATAGGTAACCTTCATTCATTGGTAAATAAAATCGATATTAGCCAACTTTTTCCACCTACAAGTTTCTTCTGCCCACATTTTGAATTTGTTGTTTGTCTATTTCCAATTAATTTATTATTTCAGACATTCCTGTAAACTGTTGCTCTTACCTAGTAAGAATGAAGTGCCACCAGAAAGAAAATGCTTTTCAGTGCAGCTTCTATGAAGCTTAGTAATTCATTTAGAATCAAATTACAATTATGATACCTCAATCTTGAATGATGGCCTTATTTACCATCTAGGCATTAAAAACATCCAACCCTCTGACAAAGAGACTTACACCATTGACACTGGAAGCTGTTCTTCAAGTACTTGGCTTGAAGTCAAATGTGAGTGATGATCTAATCTTGATTTCTTATAACATAACCCTGCAGATGTACCCCTTTCCCTTCTAAAAACATTTAACAGTGCTATATTCAAGATCTCATTGAGAAATGCCTAATTATGGGTTTGCAAAGAGATTTAAATGACAAAAATACTGGAATAAATTTTAGGATTCCTTAATCATTAATTACTTCTTCCAGTTACTCTAAATTGTAACATTTGCTTAGGAATTGTTGTCCAGTGTGCTTTGCAAACATCATTAATGTACTGGTCTAAATAATCTTTTTCTTTGAAGGACTTCAAATAATATGTTTCTAAAAACATAATAGTAATAATAATTTGCCTGATGTAGTATAATGTTTCCAACAGTACTGGAATCATTATATATCCCTAAACTGAATGTGGAAACTCTATTGTAAAATTGATAGCTGTGATAATTGTTAAATCAATATTAGTTAATGTAAATCATTCATATGACATAGAAGCTATAATGTCTTGCAATTCAAAGATCTGTGTTTATAAAAATAGTTAATTTGCTACTATAACTACTATTCATAAATGAGATATTTATAAATGATAAATTGGCTATAATTCGCTGTTTTTCTTTTAATTCTTTTATGCTACTGGTTATGATATGGCACATAAAAGCTCACCCAGTATCACAATGCAAAACTAGGAGGAGTGATGTTTATTGAATTAAGGTGTTTCATTCATTAAATTGAATTATTTTGCATTAAATTACAAAAAATGAATGGCTTTGCCATTTCAATTTAACCATCAGTATATTTGTAATACAGCTTCTAAAGAAAAGAGAAAGCAATCTGAAGAGGACAGTAGTGATAAAGCTGGACAATGGAGCAAACCATTAGATGAAGAGCATGCTAAGAAGCGTCACCAAGGAGAAAGGCAGAAAAATCAAGATCTCCTTGCAGACTTCAGCATGGGCAAAGATGCTCTATATGGCAATGGCCAAGATAGCAATGCAGAGCTTTATAACAGCCTGGAAAAAGATGGATCTTTGAGAAGTGATGGCAAGATAGGATTTGATCAGAATGCAGTGCTAGATGGAAATATGAGAGGAATAGGTAGTTTGACTGACAAGACCACCCAATATGGGAAAAATGCAATGTTAGCTTTCAACATTGGACTTGAAGGTACAAATGGATGGCAAAGTTCAGAAGGACAAGTTTCCACACTTAATGGAGCAGATCTTGCAGACAGGTTTAACAGAGGATCAGTTTTGGGATTCCAAGAATCCATATTAGGCACTGCAGAGATCAATAGCAATCAATATATTGTGGGATACAATGGTGGCTCTGGAGTTGGATTTGACATAGCAGGAAAGATAGAAGGACTTTATGGCAAGGAAATTACATTGGGTGATTCAGATCAATCAGGAGTCAGATTTGACAGGAATGGAAATCTCTGTATTAAAGATGGTAGGTTAAGTGGTGCAGGTATGCTTTATTTCAAGGATAATAAGCTCTCAGAAGTTGGAGACAGACGTAGACTTTATAAAGATGATTGCATAACAGCTGAGTTTGATGTAACAAAAGGTGATATAGGAGTTGCAGGGAAATTTTATGACAAAGATTTAGAGGAAGCCAGAGGTCTTAGATCTCATCTTGATGGCATGAAAAGTGGCTGTGGCAATGTGGCAGGTGGAATTGATGATGGCAGGACAATGAATGAGATTTATGTTAATGATGTAGCGGTAGCTGAATCTGAAGTGGGGGCTAGATTTCCTAGTGCTGGACAGATAGTTGTGTGCTGTGGGACACAAGGAATGTCACCTGAATCAGACAATGATAGACAAAATGATGCTGAAAGAGTGCTGCATAGCAAGGATAGTATGATAGTTGATGCTGGTGCTTGCATAAGTGGCAAGGATGTACTAAAAGGAGCTGTTAGACCTGATGGTACTGTTAGATCTGACGGTACTGTGAGCACAGATGGCTATTATAATATGGATGTTGTGCTACAAGGAATGAGTGCTTGTAATCTTTCTAACAACAGAGATGGACTCTATAATAAGAATGATATATTAAGAGGCACAGGTGCTATTGGACAAGATAGGGCTGTGGGAGTAAACAGTCTTTATTGCAAGCATTCTATAGTCAATGGAGCTGTTGTTGGGGGACCTTATACTATTAGAAACATCAATGAACACCATGGTAAAGAAGTTGAAATTAATGGAGCTGATGCTAGGAGCATCAGTGGACTTTATGATTGGAAACTAGGAAACTATGGTAAACTAGGGAGAACAGAGAGCACTAGCAAACACTATGGCAAAGATGGAATGCTGGGTGAAACAGACACTAATATAGCTGGTAGTGCTGGTGGAATAAATACACTGTATGATAAAGGTGTCCTGCTACATGAAATTGGAGCTAGTGAATATGGTAATACTGTGAATATCTCTGGATTCAATGTCAAGAATGGCATATCAAATAAAGCAAGCAGTTGTGGACCTGATAGTTCTAGTGGGCATAATATGCTGTATGGCAAAGGTTTTAGTGATGCTAAGGTCACTGGTAGATTCTATGGAAAGGATGCTATACAAAATGAAGCTGGACTGCCTGGTCAGAGTATTATGCCATGTGGATTTTATTCAGATGGTGGTGGTGTTAGGGAAATAGATGGGTTCTATGTGAAAGATGGTATATTGGGGAAAGTAGGTGCTAATGGAGGAATCTTTGACAAAAATAGTATGATAATTGGTACTGTTGATAATGAACTTAGTAATGGTGAAAGATTAGCTAGCAAAGCTAATATTATTGGAGAAACAGCTAGAATTTATGATAAGAGTGGAATGTCAGATGGATTTGTTAGTCTTGGAGAAGTTTCTAGGCTCTACGATAAAGATGGCATGCTAAGTGAAATTGGTGCCAGTGGACCCATTGGAGCTGGAAGCTCTGCTGTATTTTATAGCAAGAACAGCATGCTAAATAATACAAGTACTGCCAGATTTAGAATGGGTGGTGCATCAGATGGAGTCTGTGCTGGGAGTAAACTCAATGGCAAGAATGATATACCAGGCAGGAAAGAAATTGATTCTAAAGACATGGATGAATCTTACGATAAGGATGGCATACCAAATAGGACACACACTCTTGGCTATCACGGCTCAGTAGTACATAGTCTATATGACAAAGATGGTATGGAGAGCATACCGTTAAGTGCAGGTACTAATAAATCTGGTGGCATTGGTAATATAGATGGAAACTATGACAAAGACAAAATGCCAAATGTAGTAGACATTTATGGACTTAGCAATATTAGCAGTGTAGGTGGACATAATATTTTATGTAGAGCAGGACCAACTGGATATGTCATTATTGGTAGAATTTATGACAAAGACAACGTATTTAATCGATTTGGAGCTGGAAATATTGAGGGTGCAGATGAGTCTATTTGCATGGCAGGTGGAAAAGGCAGTGGATTCTGTGAAAGAAATGATATATTGAAAAGAGAGGTCTTAGATAAACTTGATGGTGCTAGTAACATAAGTGGACTTTATGGAAAGGGAAAGAATGGTCACCTCATTGGAAATGGGGTAGCTGGAGGATTAGATGGGCTTTATGGCAAGAATGGAGTGCCAGGTAGTAGAAGTATTAGTGATATAATGGGAATAAGTGGGAAATATGGGAAGGATGGTGCATTACCTAATGCAATTTCTAGTGAGGTAGGATTTAATAATGAAAGAAACTTCAATTATCACTACAATGAAGATCCTGTACATTGTGGAGATTGTATAGGAGTTAGAGATGCTAATAGATCACTACATGAGAAAAAGTCAGACATACTTGGCGAAGAGTTCCTGGGTTATGACCAGGCTTCTGCCCTTTATGATGCTGTATCTCATGCTGGTGACAGAAGAAGGCAGCTGTCTGATTTAGAGGCCAGTGGATCTACACCAGCTGATCTTTCAAGGAAAGGGAGAGGAGAAAAACTGCTTGAAGAGGACTTGAGAGGTATTTATATATTTATGAGTGAGTTCTTTTTTCAAGTGTGTTTTAATATACATTTGTAACACATGTATAATTTTTTTTTAAAAATCCATCTTTTTAAAATGAGTGTTTCTGTCTCTTGGCTATTCAGAACCCCTTTGCCATTTGCATCAAGGCTTATTTGATGTCCATGCTCAAAAAGGAAAACCAACTGAGTTGTCTTGCCATCTCAGCAATGATCAGGTCAAGGGAACTTGGTTTAAAGATGGAGTGAAGGTACGATGTTGTTAACTTGTGATAGATGAAAGACTCCTTCTTTCACACACATTGTATCCAATGAAATTTTATTTGGGAAATCAAATTGATAGTACTGGCCACAATGAACAAGTGTACTATCACAGTAATGATTTGAAAAAAGGAAAATAAAACAAATTCATTTATTAATTCAGTTTATACATCTGCCTGTCTCACTTTTACATGACTCTAAGTCTAGGAGCTTACCTAGAAATGTGCAATCTAAAAAAATAAAAATAAAATTCATAGAGGCTGTGTATTATCCAACTAATCAGCCAGATAGCTAGGACAACAGGCTCTTTTCTACGCTCAGGGCTTTAGGCTTGTTCAAGGTCTTATGAAAGGCCAATGCAGATGGGGCCAATCTAATTTCATATCATAATGTTCCAATTGATGTGTCAAAAGCCAAATTCTCTCCTTCTGGCCCTACCAGCTGAGAGCCGTTAATCATCAGTACCAGGAACATACTCCTCCTGCCAAATCAGGTAGGGTGGGTAGAAACAATTGAGGAAAATCTTTTTGTAAGTAACTGGTCCCAACCTATGAAGAGCTTTAAAAATGACAACCAGCACTTTGAATTGCACATGGAACAGTGATATCATATGCATCAAGTAATTGATGCTAGTAACTGCTTTCTCACCAATTGAAGCTTCCAAATAATTTTCAAGGGCAGTCCCATATAACGCACATTGCAGTAAACCAGTCTTGAGGTCATAACTACATTCTTCTTCTACTAGGCTGGGGGTCGGCAACCCACGGCTCCGTAGCCGCATGCGGCTCTTTTGAAGCTTTGCTGCGGCTCCGACAGCAAGGCCGACACAAGTGTTACAAATTCAAGAAAATAT
>JAEANM010022272.1:0-10942 GCA_017656035.1 Myanophis thanlyinensis
TATATATATAATGTGAATATATGTGTTATGTATGTGTATGGATAGATATATACTTTCTTTTCAGAGCAGGCAACAGAATTTCATTTTTAATCTGTGTCAGTGTACTCACAGTAAAAAATTACAATAAAGTTCTATCTTATTTTATGGATTACTGAACATAATACAGGTAGTACTCGATTTACAGCCATAATTGAGTCCAAAATTTCCATTAAATAAAATTTGCCCCATTTTATGACCTTTCTTGCCACATTTGTTAAGTGAATCACTGCAGTTGTTAAATGTTAATTGTGTTTAGCAACACAGTTGTAAAATGAATCTGGCTTCCCCATTGACCGCTTGTCAGAAGGCTGCAGAAGGTAATCACATGACCTTGGGACACTGCAATCATTATAAATATGAGTCAGTTTCCAAGCATCTGAATTTTGATCATGTGACCATGGGGATGATGAAACAGTCATAAATCACTTTTTCCTATGCTATTTTAACTTTCAATGATCACTAAACAAACTGTTGAAAATCACGGACTACTTGTATATTTTCTAGAAAGAGAAAAAAAACCCTCAAACATTCAGTGCAGATAATTAACAAGAAATTGGTAGATGTTTTAAAACAGTAATTGATTTTTAATGATTTGACAGTCTTTTTATTATAACAATTTTAAAATTCAGAGAGTGTATAAAGAAAATTCAATTAGTTATTTGTCTTTAGTTTGATCAGTTCTATTATTTGGGATGGGTAAATAGTATAAACCTGCAAAGTTCAATAGCTAAGATTTTTCATAATTTCTCAAGTTGATTCTGTTTTAATTTATTTGCTACTTTAAAGAGAATTAAACTAATAATTGTCTAGGAGAGTTATTGTAAGTAAATTGGGAGGCCAGGGACGAACTACATAGTTACATTACTCAAAAAATGAGTAGAGTTGGGTTAGAGAAAAGATTCATTTAGTCTGTCATCTTGCTTCCAACAGTAGCCACCCAAATGCCTTTGGGATGCTCACAAAAAGGGCATTAGTACTTGCTTCCTAGCAACGTCTATTAAAATACTACCTCCCTGGCAAGTAGTACCCAGTGGCACTCTGTGTTTAAATCTGGAGATTTTTCAGCTGCATTGCCAATAGTGATAATATTTAATTCCTTTTGGAAGGTATCCAAACTAATGTCAAATGAAGGCTGCATCTGATGCTGATGTTTGCCAGAACTAAAATCACTGGTGCAGTAGGTTTATCCTTCCTGCTGAACATGTCGGAATGTGTATCAGATGGATGTAGAATATTCCATCGGCATTTTTTGAAATATATTCTTTAGTTTATTTAGAATTTATTGCTACTAGGAGAAACAATGTGGTTTTTTTTAAATTTCCACCTAGAAAAAGTCAATTTTCAACAGTTAGTAAATGCAAGGCTATAGCTATGAAAGCAGGCAGACAAACTTACTCAGGGTCATCCTGGAAATCTTGAGATTCTGCCAAGTCATCATATTCTGCTGCTGCATCTTTGCCAGCCAAGATTAGTTCCTTGGAAGGAACCACTACCTGAAAAGAGATATAGGGGGAAAAATTATAAATATGAAAACATATGTAACTGCTAATGAAATTAAAACTACCATAGAAGCTTCTCATATCCAAAAGCAGTGGTATTTTTTTTCACATGATCTAATACCCATGCTAATCGTTTAAAAAGTCTCCTTTCCTTTTTTTTTTTAAATAACGCATTGCTGTGTTAAGGCCATTCTAAACCTGAAAAAAAGGATTATGCAGGTATTCACAATTCATATATTTTTAGCACAGCATCAGAGTATATATATATTAGCTTATACAGGTAAGAAGATAAGAAGCTACAGTACCTTTGCAGTACTATTAATATCCTCAGGATCATTTTCCTCACATTCTTTTAAGGTCACATGGATAAGGTTTTCCACTGGATTGGTTAGAGTTAGAAGAACTTGACTTTCCTATGAATTACAGAAATATATAAGAGACAAAGTAACACAAATGAAGGTTCTGTATGGCTCTATATTGAGAATATTCATTTTTGTCTGTATGATGCCCTTTTAGGAAGTGCTAACCTTCTAAATAGCAACATGAATGATTACCACATTCATTTTTCTAAACTATAAATATCCAATTCATATTGGAATTAAGGAAAATGATGAGTTGGTTTGCAGTCAACCAAACCAAAACCAAAACCAAACACAAAAATCTGAAATAGGTGTGCAAGCTAGGGATTCTATCAACTATGTATCTCATAAGTAACTAAGGTCACCAGGGACCCCTTTATTAGGCTTCAAGCATGTACAGTATCTACACAACAAAAAACAGGAATGTTGTGACAGAGGACAAGCTGTTCCTGGTAATTTTCATTTAGATATTTAGAAATTTAATTTTAAACCCTCCAATTTTTTGTTGACCCATCATATTTGCATATTTGCTCAAGCATAAACAAGCATCCACCATATAGCATAACAAAACTTTAGGGGATTCACTGTTTTACCCTCACTCAGCTTATTATCCCAGGCAACCAATACATACACTTCTCAACCAGACTTTTTTCTTGATGGAAGGTGCTTCCTGAGGCATGGCTGGGAGCAAACATCAAAAGTCTAATTGCCTCCCCACAAATTCTTTCCTCTTTAATAAGAAAAAAAAAAAGTCTTTTTCCCCAGAGACCTCTGGGAGAAAGAAGCAGGAAATTGTGGCCTAATTGTGGTTAGAGGAAGTAAAGATTTGCATCTTAAATTTAAGATTGAAAGTTCCAGCGTAGATAGGTAACAGAAGGAATCTGAGTCAAGGAATGACTACTTTAAGAAGTATAATTATATGCCTAGTTATCACTATATTAAATTCTTTGAGGGGACTCTGGTTTTAATTTCCTATCTCCTGTTATTGTCACAGTTTTTATTATAAACACAGTTCTATCTTTCCTCAGAGTTGCTTTTATATTAGTAGATTCTTTTAAAGAAAGCATATATATTGAGGGATTTTTCCCTAGTGGGAGATTTCTATAAAGTGTTTATGATAATAGCAGCACTGTATCGTTTAATCTCCTTGTCCACTGAATGTTTCACTTATTTTTAATAAAGCAATTTTCCTTCCAAATTATAACTTGTAATCAAGATATAAGTTTAAGCTTCCCAAACGAAAATAGGGGAAATATTTTCCATAATTATACACCTCAATGCTATAGAGGCCAAAGAGCAGCATCTTTAAATTTATTTTTCTTCCAATATTTTTCCCTGCCTTTTTTACCAGAAGCCAAAGAGCTTGCAAGATTAGCGAAAAAGCATAAACAAAGGCATTCCAGGAAGTTACATGGTGATCATAATAATTAACAAGCAGTACCCTGATGCTAGGAAAGTGGGCCATGGCTTCTAAAACTAGAGGGCTTCTGGGAGAGAAGTTTGACACCTCCACATTTTCACCTTAAGGTTTGGCGTTATCACTATACCTAGTCTTTCCTACATGAAAGAAAAGGGGGAAATGCTTCAAGATTTACAATTCTCAAAAGCACACATTAAATTTCTAACATTGTGTTGTCATGTATTCCTTATTTTTCAATTGTTTCATCCTGAGAGGCTTTTGAATCCAACTGAAAAATAGCAGATTGTGAAACTATGAATTAGAGTCATGCCTTCACTGAACCAAAGTTAATAAGCATAACATGTTAGTTTTCCAGACCTCTGTCACATTTTAAACAAAACAAAAAAATTAACAGCCACTCATACAGGCTTCATGAAGCTTTGAAGGTCCATCTCAAGAGAGGGTTAAAGTAAACAATTACTAACCTTCATATAGCGCAGATTAGGAATAGACATGATTCTCACTTCTGGGATGTAATTGCTATAAATACAAATAAAAACACCAATAGGAAATATATGAATGCCATTGTCTTTAGTCTTTTTGCTATGCTTTATAATTTTAAATACCTCATTTTTCAATTATCAGTTTTCAAATTATTCTCAACACTAAAACATTTTTAAAAACTGGAAAAATATATGACTGGGAACTCCCTTCTGATTTTTCACTATCATAGATTAATTATGAATTATGGGTCTCCTACAATTATTTCAGCAGGGTAGTTTAACTTCTTTGTGCGGTAAATCATTGTTGTAACAAAAAAAAAACTTGCCATTGATATGCACACATAGGAAATGGAAGAATGTTGAATAGTTTACAGGATAATAAACCAAATCAGCCACCACTTTCTTAAACCTCTCCATCTTTCCATATCCTATAGGGCTGTACTGTTGAATCTATCAATAAAATGTGCCTCTCTCCTTATGGGATAAGGGATTCTTCCATCATTTCATGAACATCTCAAAATATAAACAGCCCTTTCTTTGCTGTTATAGATTCTTTATGCTATCAGGATGGGGTCTTCCTATGTCATCCTTTTTTTTTTCCTTTTTCCATTGAGCATAAAAAAAGAGCTTATCCGTTACAAGTAGTGGGTACAACTAAGATCTAAAGTCTGGCTTACTCAGGCAATAAGAAGTGCGTGCTAGCTGTAGTTACCATGGCCTGCATGGGGATATTATTTGGCTGTACTACAGAGGTGTTCAATATCAACATTGGGTGCTCGCTTCCTGTTATGTTCCATTGCTTTGGAGACCAATTCTCCACAATTCTATCCAATCTCTGAATGGGCAATGCCCTTCACCCAATCACTGATCTTCAGGTGTGATCTCTTTTCAGCACAGATGAGCTATGTTTGCCAAAATCCACGCTCCATGGTGTTAGCACCAACTTTTTACTGTTTATTAATCTATTTATTAAATTTATATGCTGCTCATCTCACCGATAAAGCGACTAAGTATGGCTTTTCCCAATCCCTTTTATTTATTTTTTCTTTCTCAATCCTTACTATAGAGCTAAAAGGACAACTGACTTTTTCTAGAAATTAAGGCTAAAGACTGAAGGAAGCTGTTTCCTCAATGGGACAGAAGTCATCTTATCTTCTGGCTAGGATAAGTAGAATAAATCTTACCTGCCAGTTCATATTGTCAATGAGTAATACTAATTTTCAATCTGCCAGAGCAGAAACCAACTGAACTATTAGAAATACACATACTTGAATTAAATGGGCATTACAGCCTTTTGTCTAAGAAAAATATACTTAACTTAATGTCTAGCTAATTGCACTGCATTGCTTAATAAAACTGGAATTTTATTTTCACACATTTATTGTATCTATATTCATAAGAAAAGCTAAAATAGAAATTGCTACTAGCACACCATTTTTCTATGTGCTGGAACTTCGATTGTGAGAACTTTTATTTGCTAGAAGAAACTGTAACAGCAGATATAGATTTATCCCAACTATGAGAATTTGCTTCAAGTCTTTTGATTTCTTGCAGTCAGTTTTCAAAATACTTACACAGCAGCTAATTGAATTTTGAATTTAATCGATGTGGGGTTGAACTCTGGTTTACTCAAATTATGTTCACATTTCTATAAACAAAAGAAAAAAATGAGAAGAAGAAGTTTGCAAAGCTATGCTCAAGAATTATAAATGTCACTGCAGAATCATTTTATTCTACTCAATTCACTAAACGGAATGTTGAGAGATGGACACTATCCAAGAGTGGCTGTTGACAGTAGAATGGAAACTGCTACTGGGATGGATTCCTCCTATCTCAAAGCTGCTACAGAGAACCCAGTGTTCTCCAGGATAGATAGGAAGGAAGGAAGGGGTACAAGCACAGGGAAAAAACCCAAAGGCATTCATCCATATGATTTTATTCAGACATTAAAAAAGATAACCTTGTTTCCTAAAACTGCTCTATTGAGAACGTTAAAAAAGTCAAACTTCAGTTTTTTATTTGCATAACATCGTATAGACAGAATTTTGTCAGATTAAACCTATGCTACTCCAACCTAATGGAGATACCCTGAGAAATTCTAGGGACGAATTCCCTATCCTAAATCTCTTCCTCTTCTCACAATCCAGCTCCAAACTGCTTTCTCTTGTCCCACCCTTTGAATGTGGTCTGTTCTTCCTGGGAATCTGCTGTGTTATTGTAATATCACCACAATATCACCTCCCCTTTATAGACACATTCCAACCCAACTGTCAAAGTCTATTTAGTTCAGGATGTTGTTTCCTATCATAGCTAGCCACAAGCCTTCGACAAGATGATATGGGGGAGACGACACCGCCTCATTGTACAGAGCCAGAGAGAAGCAATATTTTCCTATTGAAGTAATATAAATTTATTGTAATCTAAGAATTCTCAAAACGTGCATTCCCATGTCAATTACATTCAAAATCAGCCAAGAGCCAAAGCTGGCAGAGTTATATGGAAGAAAACTGGAACAATACCAGGACAGACAGGGAATTCTGGAATTTGCATATAATCTCTAATTTTGTCAAAAGTGACTATGATGGCAGTATAGTTTTTCATAGTGATTACATACCCTGCATCGCAGTGAGCGTTTGATCAGAAGGTGCTTATGACGTGGGTAAAGTTGAGAAGCACAAATGGGCTGAAAATCTGGCTGCAGGAGGCGCTGCTTTAAGGTTGTCACTGTTCACAACACAGGAAGTTCAGAAAATTCATAATCTCGGTTAATGATTTTGAATAAGAACAAGTACCATATGAATCAATTAGCTTGGACAGAAATATGACAAAGACAAGCTAAACTATTACCTTCTGTTAGATTGACTGGCCTTGTGTAATAATCCTCAGGTAAAGGTTCTACTTCTTCCGCAGCCTGAGCTGGTTCAATTTTTATCTCCTTGTGGTCTTCCCCTTCTTTCAGCCTGAGGCAAAAGGAATGCATCAATTGCTTTTAAAAGAAGCCATAAAAACCTGAGCAGTACTAAATTGCTGGTTCAAATGAAGCAATATAGCTTCGTAGAGATCAATTCTTTATTTCTGTTCAGATCTTCTTACAGCACTTGGAATAGCAGTGCCAAGCTGTAGCCCTCAACCTAATTTACATTTTAACACTAAATTAATATAGATAATAACAAATTTTAGAGGTGAGAACATGAGCTGTATTTTTTTAAATGAAATGACACTTTAGACAAGATCACAGGTACTGCTCAGATGTCCACACGCTGGTATTGAAAGTACAGCTTTTAATTAATTAGCTAAAAAAGGAAGACCAGAATTATCCTTCATTCTAAGGCTATTTCCATTTTATAAGATTGGGATTAAGCAATGAAACTTTATGAATCACTGATACGAAAAAACTAGTACTCACGAAAGTCCAGTAAGGGCGCTGATAGGGGCCCCAGGCCTCTGACGTTGGAGCCTGGTTCCAAGACCATATTTGTCCTACAAAAGATACAGGTAATCCTTGATTTATGACTGGTTAATTAACAACCCTTCAAAATAACGACTGAAAAAAAAGTTACATGACCCATCCTTGAAGTTATGATTGCCACATCATTCCCTCAGTCATGCATTTCAAGCGGTTGGCAGTCGGCTCACATTTATAATCAGCTTGCAGTGTTCCAATCATATTATCACATTTTGATACTTTTTTGCCATTTTATAGCAAAAATATGTCCATTGGATAAAGTGGTTTCACCCTTACAACCATGCGGTTCGCTTTAACTACCACAGTAACTCAAAAACAGTCATAAAAACGAGTCTGATCATGTGGTGCCTCAACTCACTACCACAATTACTTAAAACCAAAATTCTGGTCCCAACTGTGATTGTGAGTCAAGGATTACCTATCAACAAGAGGTGAGTTGGCAAATGAAAACATACCACCTTGGGCTTTGGGGGCAGCTTAAAAACAAGATGAATCCATTACAAGAAAAGGAAATCTGGAAGTTTTCTCTGTTCAGAGAAAGATTTGATAGTTTGATGAACGGAAATCAAACATACAAAAGCTAAAAAAAGCAGCAAGCCCTTCAATCACTGTTTATTCCACTTAAAAGTATTTTGATTTAGTGCTTACATTTAAATTTTACTTGATGATTAAGTCTTCTAGGTCAGAACGTAAATATTTACTATTTATTAAATTTATTTGCTGCCTATCTCATATCCAACTACTCTGGGTAACTTACAACATAAATAGTTTAAATTCTAAGAGGAAAAGTACTTTTGTGGCAAAATACCCTCTACTGCAACAGAAGATCTAGAGATGAAAAATACATAATGACTATAATGATATGCAATTACACCATTATACTATACTTCAGTTAACAACAGTCAGCTGAGGTACTTGCCAACAAATTGACATTCTGAGTTGTGACAGCAGATATAAAAAACTGAAGGTTGTCAGTTTCTAAGGAAAAGTAGCCTAGATTCAAAAGTGTTCTTCTACATACAAAAAATTATTGAAACAATTCTTTTCCCGTTAGTGCCAGACCAATGCAATGAAAAATGAAATCTAAAATGAAACTAAATATTTACATGTACAAAAGGTCAGGCAACTTCTCAGAGAGGTATGGTAACTGCTAGAGTTCACTGAATCCAATGTTAAAAGCACAGTTTATATGGCAATGTTACTGAGTCAGCTAGTTTGAATTATTTCATTTATCTCATGCTGCTCCTAATAGTTCAGTCCATGTTATCTTCAAAGTAAGGATAGAAGGTTTAGCCCTACACCATAAATAAAATTGCTAAATACTTTGGGTTAGTATTTTGCTTTTCTAACTCATCTATTATTTTGTAAGTTTTGGTAGGTGGTTTGTTTTAGTTTAAAGGGAAGGAAAAGATATTTCATTTATCTATGTAGCATATCAGATAAAATCTATATCAGGGGTGTCAAACTAATGGCCCAAGGGCCAGATGTGTCACGCGCTGGCCATCCCCACCCCTGGTTTAGCATAGGGGGGAAAAGTCTTGATATGTCACATGATGACAATGTGATGCTGTGAGTTTGACATCCCTGATCTATATTAAAGTTTCTATACAGAATTGATATTTAAAATGATTTATGGTTTTTAACAGGGAAAGAAATATTTAAGTGGCAAAATAGTGGACAGGGAGTAATGTATTTATAGGCAGTCTATAGTTCAAGAGGACTAAAATGGGTCAAAGAATCATAGACAGTGGAAGCCCAAAACATACTTGTCCAGGCAAAATGTATCCAATTGTTCTTAACAACACTCAAGTTCATCAAAGATTGTGACCTCAGTCTCAGGGTACATTTATAGGGTCCTCACTGAACAATTTTGGTTTTATGTAAAAAACTACTAAAGAGTATACTAATATAACTACTAAACTCAAAATATGTATTAATTCAAATTGAGTTTGAGTTTACTTTATTGGTTAGCCCTTAGCCCATGTCAAAATGCAAAGTTCCAGACATAAGTTATTACTAAAATCTGATAAAAACAATTTAAAATGGAATTGGATTGAATGTGAACTTTCCTATTAGTCACCCAAATGCAATAAAGACAATTTGACTAGCTGAATCCAGCTAATGGAACCAACTAAAGGAACTTACCACTACATGTATAGTATGTTGCTGTGGAGAGCCCCCAAATTAGCGGCAGGTAGCAACGGAGATAAAAAAAAATGCACCAATAAAGACAAAAGCAATGCACAGAGCAAGCAGGTTATACAGTTATCCAAAAGGCAGCAAAAGCATATGCAAAATTATTTAGCCAAGAAAAAAAATAAGCTCTTCATTTGACACTGAATGCATAGCTGAAAATTAAAATACATATTTAAATCTAAGTATCTCAGACATTACATTTGCGCCAACTCTGAGCTAAATCACTGTATACAGAATAACAGTAATCCAACATTTGGAAATTGAAGGTATTGGGGCCATTTCCAAAGCTGAACCTTCACTGTAAAATACAAGGCAAGTCACTTTATGATTTCAAAGTATGAATGCCCATTTATTTCAAGTAGAGGTAGTCTTCAACTTACGGCCACATTTCAGCCCAAAATTTCTGTTGCTAAGCGCAAATAAGACCTTTCTTGCTACAGTTGTTAAGTATGAATCACTGCAGTTGTTAAGTGAATCTGGCTTCCCCATTGTTTTTGTGTGTCAAAAGATAGCAAAAGGAAATCACATGACTCCAGGACATTGCAACTGTCATAAATATGAGTCAATTATCAAACATCTGAATTTTGATCACAAGACGGTGATGGTGCAATGGTCATAAGAGTGAAGAATGGTCGTAAGTCATGTTTTTCAATGCCATGATAATGTCAAACAGTCACTATATGAATTGTAAGTTGAGGACTACCTGCAGATGATACCTCTTAATAAAACATAAACCATGAAAACTTCAGATAAGGTCTAATTATTATTTTTTAAATTTTCTTGCTTCAGTTTTAAAAATATCAACTAACACTGCAGTTTGGAATGTTACATCTGATTCTTACTGTGTGATCTCAACAATTTCTGTGCTGTTTTTCTAGCTTACCGAAAAAGCCAATGGCATGTACGGTCGCCGTCGAACTAATTTTTTACGATCTCTTTCCATCTTCTCCTTCTGAGCCAATTGTTGATAATATTCCACCAGTTTATTAATCTATATAAAAAGAAACATTTTAAGCTATTCATGAGAAAGTACATTCTTTACAAGAATTTTTTTAAAAAAACTCTTCACTGCATTTACAAATCTTCACATAGTAGAGTTTAAAATCTCTCTCTCATTCTTTCCCTAGCAACTCTTTCTCCCCCTATTTTTTTATGTTTAATTTGTGTCACTATTCTACATTAGTACATAGTTACTAATTTGAATGGACATTACTGTTCTTTTGTAGAGACTAAACATAGAGAAATGGGACAAATCAATACCTTCCTGATTTATTTCACTTTCATTATTTCCTAGTAAATTAATTTATTCCTCAATAAACCTGCAATGTTAAAATTATCCATGTGAAAATTCCAAATATTAAAAAATATCAAAATACATACTCAAAAATATATTTTAATACTCTAGCATGTGGTAGCTTATATTTTTGTTCTTTTTAAATGGCATATTTTATTGAACTAATAGGATATGCACACACACACAC
>JAEANM010022273.1:0-11646 GCA_017656035.1 Myanophis thanlyinensis
CATGCTGGCTCAGGAATTCTGGGAGTTGAAGTCCACGAGTCATGAAGGAGCCATAATTGCCCACCCCTGTTCTAGCTCCATTCTGTGCAACCATCCTTGTTTTAGCAAATTGCTTTAATCCAGGTGTGACAAACTTGATTTCATTGAGGGCCACATCAGGGTTGTGTTTTACCTTGGAGGGCCTGGTGTATGTGTGTGACTGGGGATGGGCATGGTGGGCACAGGCTCAAGATGCATTTCCCCCTTCTCTTCTTTTTTTCCACTTCCTATTTTCCTATCTCTTCTATCAGATATTGCTGTAGTATTAACAAGAAGTTGCTTGTTTTCTATCCAGATCAGGCACTTACTTGAGGCCTTATAATTACAAACCAGTCCAACCCAGTCCTCTTGCAGCATTCTGCCAGCTGAAAACAGGCCATGCAGAAGCCTTGTAGGGCCTCCGTGCAGCCCGTTTTGGGCCGGCAAAGGCACTGTGGGCCAGTCCTTTGATATTTCCAGTCCAGCCAGATTTAAGCACCCTGCTGGCTGAATGTGGCTCACAGGCCTTGAGTTTGACACTCCCACTTTAATCTGTTCTCATAGAAATCCTCAATAATTTCTGTTTTCCCATTATAGGGTCACAAAAGTGCATTTTGCATCTTGTATCTTGAACAAAAACTATAAAATGTTTAAGAATCAGTTTTCAAAATCTATCTTTAGTGGATTACAATAGAACACTATCATTCTTCATTTACACTTTGCTATGGTATGACTCAAATATATCAAAGAAGGTATCTTATTTTTGAGGTAAGACAGTCAAAAAGATCCACAAAGTCCAGCAAAATATATATGTAAACTACTCCCAATTTTGTACTGTTAACGTGAAGAGAGATTTTACTATTTGTGTCAAGCCTAAAAGGACATTTTGGACTGGGTTTTTTTTGCTGAACAGTATTAGCCATTGCTTTGCATATTATATGGAGCCTTTTAGCTTTAACACATTTTTTCTTAATTCTGCCAGGCCACCGGGTTGGAGGAGTGGAGGTTGATAGAACCAACTCGGGGTTGTTATCTAATCTACATTCTTTTAGCATAGTTCTCATGGGAAAGTTTATCTGGGCTGTGAACACCTGCGATGGGAAGTCCTGAGTGACACGTTGGAACTTTCTTTGAAAGGGTTGGTGAGAAATTAACATGTGATAGTTAGTGGGATGGAGCTTTCAGTTTTACTTGGGTGGAGAAAGCCTGGGAATTTTAGATTCAGGATTTCTCCAGACAGTACCAGAACAATGTCTTCAATAAAATCTTATTCTATGGACTTTCGTTTCTTTGGAATTCTGATTGCGTTGCTGACATTGTATGGAATCCTGACAACTTGTTTTGATGACAAATTGGCTTACAAATGTATTAATGTATGTATTGAGAATCATGGTTACCTTACAGGTAGGCATCAGCTAAATAGATCTAATTTGTGAACACAATATTCTTGGTTTCCATAAATAGTTTCAATAGCAGATTTAAAAAACACAGGCCACCAATTCAATTCAAACCTTTATTGTCAATACACAACATGTGTGCAGTGAAATTGAATTGTACCTTCACCCAACTCACATGATAATTTCTGTATCTGATGCATGTAGATCATAATATTTTATGACTTCATTGAGTGTATGTCTCAATGGTCTAAGAAACATTTGACCACTAGACCTTGAAGATGGTCTAATATGATTCAGAGGAGTCTGAAAACATCATCTTAATTATGATTTTCATTTTACATTCATATGTTGCAGTAGCTTTACAGTTTCTATTTCCAAGGTAACACAAAAGCTATCATAAATGCAACATGAAATATAGGATATTTCTAAGTTGTCCATATAAATCAGAAAAGGATGTTGTAAGATCAGTCTGTCTGCATTAACTAAAAATATCAGTTGTCTTTTTGTAGTTCAGTGTCTCATGCAGCCCTAATATCTTTCAACAAACCATAGCATAATGTAAAGTGTGAACCCTATTATAGTTATAGCTACTGTAGCCTTAGTTGGGAAAGAAGTTTGTTTTATCTGCTTTATTGTTTTATTTGGAGCTAAGTAAATAACTCCAATCTATACTCACTTTATTAATAAACAATCCAACGATAGCTAACATTTTGGTGGCAACATTTCCCAAAATTGCAATGCAGTTCAACAGTCAAAAACTGCATGCAAAACTAGAAATGTTAAAGAAGTTTTGTCTTTAAATTTTTTAAGTTTAAAAATTGAAGACAGATCTAGAAAGTGATGGACAAATATTTGCAGAATTGATGGGAGGCCCAGGTTAACTAGTGAATTCAAAGTACTTCAGTATCTTATAAACCCGGCAACTCTCTACTATTCATTCGGTCAACCATATCCTTCCATGCAATGCTGGAAAACAGGCTTTTAAAAGAAAAAAGAAAAAAAAGACCAAATTCATGAAAATAGCTTATAAAGCATGGAAACCTAAAAAAGACATGGCTACTTTAATTAATAACATGTGCTAAGTTTACATAACATCCACAGAGTTTTTATTTTAAATCATTTTCAAAATTTACATTGTCCTCATATGTATTCACTTCTTCGAAAAAAAAAGAATTTAACTAGTTTTAAATTTGTGGGTTTACAAGTATGATTGTATGCTAATTATTTGAAAGACTGTAGTTTACTAGATTTTGTGACTGAGCCTCTCTGTTTATGCCAACATTTAAATAATTTTATCCCAAATATGGACACTGTCTTGCAGTTTTGTTTTGTTTTTGCTTGTTATACTGTATGTTTTTTTTATATTCCCATTCAGTTTTGTCCTTTTTACCAGCTTTGCTCTTATATTTCTTGTTTGTTGTTGTTTCTTTGCTTTTTAAATGTTTTTAATGATTTTTAAACGGCCTAGAATTTCTGGGAGTTAGGCAGCATATATATTATGATAATTTTTAATTATTATAAACAACCCATGTTAACCTTGACTCACCTACGAATGGCCTCTGATGCATTCTGCATCCTCATGCAACTTTCAATCCAAAGAAGTGTCTTACTCTCTTAGCATGTAAAGAGTATATGTATTTCCTCTGAGGGATTGAAAAGAAGATTTTGAAGCATAAAAACAAACTTCAGCATCTTTGAGTGTAGCTCTAGACATTTACTCTTGAAGTGGGAATCCTGTTCTTTTACAAAATCTTCTTTTATGGATGGACAGAAGAGCTCTTGCCTTTCTATACAGACTTCTATATATGATTTGAACTTTGACCATGCTCACATTACAATACATCCCCAATACATATGAAGAAACGCTATGTTAAATTAAGAGCTATGAACCATTTTTGTTCTGCCTTTGTCCTACTGATCATATTGCTCTGAGAAAACTTATAAATCCTTAACACAGCCTTTGATTAAATGACTTTAATTGCAGCCTTATACCGGTGCAAAGATCATGCAAAGAAGCCTGACAATTAGGTCCAGAAGGAGAAGGAGAGAACATTAACAGAATTGCCTCCAATTTATTATAATTCCCAGGAAGCTTTGGGGAAAGGTGGAAAGATGAAACTACTTTCAGCTTGGGGACACGGCAAACTCTTTAAAGGGGACAAGTGAGCTTAATACGGCAGCTTCTCCCATCACTGCAATATTTTCAGCGTGCACTAAAAACCCATCTATTCCAGCAAGCCGGTCTGGCCTAATCCCTAAGGGGTCTTAAATTTTAGACTGTTGATTTTTAAAATTTAAATTTTTTAATCCTTGGTATTCTAATTTTATTTGGCCAATTTATTTAATTCGACTTAATTAGTATTTTAACTTTTGTGGATCTGTTTTTAGAAGGCTGTACACCGCCCCGAGTCCTTCGGGAGAGGGGCGGTATAGAAATCTCGCTAAAATAAAATAAATAAAAATAAATAAATTTTGAACATATATCATCTTCAAGGGGGCACGACAGCTCAGTGGTTAAAGATGCTGAGCTTGTCAACTGGAAAGGTGACAGACAGGGTTCAAGACCCATGCACTCTGGAATGGGATGAGCACCTGTTACTTGCCCCAGCAATTTGAAAGCAGGCAAATGTGAGTAGATAAATGGGTACCACTTCGGTGGGAAGATAACAGTGTTCTGTGCTCCTTGGCATATAGTCATGCTGGCCACATGACCATGGAAGTGTCTTTGGACAATCTTGGCTAAGAAACAGAGATGAGTACCACTCCTTAGAGCTGGATACGCCTGACAGGCAAACCTTTTCCTCTTCAAGAAAACGTTTAAAGGTAAGAATTATTTTCAGATCCTGAAAGTCTGACAACCCTGTTTAAAAGGAGTTGGGGCACTTCAGCCTAAACAAATTATTATGTCAATGCAGCTTTCTTGACATTAAAGAAAGCACATCATTGTAACGGGGGATGGAATTGCTGCTTGCAGTTTTAGAAGCACAGACAAATATTTTCTTGCTTCAAAAGTGACACATGGTCATTTAGAAATCATTTGGAGAGAGATCTGGCTCGGAGCTTTCATTTGATATCCTTTATCTTATAATCACTACTATCAGCCTTATCTAGACTATTCTAAATTAGAGTAAATGTGTAACTTCGGGCTGGTGCACTTCAACAACCAGGAATCAACCTGGAATCAAAGATTCAGACTTCTGAATTAGTGACACCTTCCCTCAACAAATCTCATATCTAAGACCCCATTCACATATACAAGACAAGCTAAAATGCTCATTGGAGAGGTAGAGAAAATGTGAAGATAAATAATTTTACACATATCATGCATATGCCAATGATGAGAGTGAGTGGGGGAAGAGAATCAAGTGGTTGTTTTCCAGCTCAAAGGAGGATTTCTCATAGTGGTTGTAAATTATCACTGTCAGACAAGTTCTCAAATATTCTGTTTTAAAGACAGTATTTATGAAATTAAAAACAACCTGCTCTTACACAATCTGTTTTTAGCCTATCCTACTTTGTAATGGGGCAAGAAACAAATTCTTTTTATTCAGATATGACTGATAGGAGATGAGTTCATCTGAGGTAACAAGTTCAAGTTTTATTTGTCACATACATGACACATATATGACATGCAGTGAAATGCTTATGTGACTGCAAAATGGAGGAAAGCAAGAGGAATAGTCTGCAGGAAGGATAGGGATAAGGATAGGGATAGGGAGCAGTCAGAGGGAAGTGAACACAAGTAACGAGAGAAGGAGAAGGAACAGACGAAACACAATGTCTGCTGTTATGACCAGTGTCCATCTGGCGCCGCCATCCCAGGTCTCCACAGCAGTTCTCGGCTCTCTCAGTCCTTGGCTGTTTTTGAGGCTACTACCTTCACCTCTGCATCTCTCACAGCCTCCGTTTCAGCGATCCCTGGGGTCCTCCACCTCAGCAGCTTCTCATGGCCTCCTCCTCCTCCTCCTCCTCCTCCTCAAGGCCTCCTCTCTGCCCTCCAGCCTGCCCTGGTCTTCTGAGCCTGTTGTCCCAGCACCATCTTCTCTAGCTCTGTCCTTCATTCTCCTCACAGGCCAATTCAAGCAGTGAATTATTTCATTTCAGATTTATTTATTTATTTACCATATGGCACAATTTATTTGTGGACTTACCACAAATATTAACATCACACTTCAATTAAAAACAGACTATAATACTAATATCAAAAAGATCTATATTTAGATATCAAAGTCTATGCCAGAAGTGTCAAACTCAATTGACAATTTCCCAAGCTCCATTTTCGCTAACAGAGGACTTCAGTAGACCATCCTGACTGAAAATATAGCCTGAGAAGGCCTTTTGCAGCCCTCCTGAACTTCATTTTCACTGTGGCACAGTGGGCCGGTCCTTCACTGTTTCTTAGGTGGTCCTGCAGGCCAGATCAAAGCAACCTGTAGGCCACATCTGGGCCATGGGCCTTGAGTTTGACACCCGTGGTCTATACCAGGGGTGGGCAATTGTGGCTCCTTCATGGCTGGCTCAGGAATTCTGGGAGTTGAAGTCCACGAGTCATGAAGGAGCCACAATTACCCACCCCTGGTCTATACCATCTAACCATTGAAGTGCAGCATCATTTATCTGGGGAAAAAAATCAGATATTGGACCAGAATATGCCCTTAGCTTACAGCTGATCCTGATGTGATCTACAGTTTGATATGGGATTCACATGCAGTCACCATGGGAGAGCAGGAGGATGCTATACCTTATTTATACAGTGAATCCTGGCAGACACCATGTGAGGTACGAATTCTATTCAGGGTTGTCCATTGCTAGCCAGGTAGTTCAAAACTGGCACTTTTTATATGTCTTCCTATGACCTGGGTGTTTAGTGACCCAGTTGGCTTTCCATTGGGAATTGATGTTAAGGTTGTTGGGCAGATGTTGTGAAACTGCCAGTGGGGGTGTCAGGGTTCCACACAACATCAGCAATGAAATCAGAACTCTAAAGAAATGAAAGTCCATAGAATAAGATTTTATTGAAGACATTGTACTGGTATGGTCTGGAGAAATCCTGAACCTAAAATTCCCGGGCTTTCTCCACCCAAGTAAAACTGAAAGTTCCACCCCACTAATCATCACATGTTAATTTCTCACCAACCCCTTCAAAGAAAGTTCCAATGTTCACTTCGGACCCTCCCCTCGCAGGTGGCCTCATCTCAGAGAACTTTCACATGAGAAACTATTTGAGAAGAATGCAAAATAGATAACGGCCTCCGGAGTCGGTTCTATCAACCTCCACTCCCCCAACACGCTGGCCTTACAAAGATAGAAAATGTGTCAAAGCTAAAAGGTCCTATATAATATACAAAAGCAATAGCTAATACTTTTCAGCAGAAATGCCCCCCATCCAGAAGTCTCCTTTTAAGCTTGACAGGGGGCTTCCTATATTTGAGCCTTCCAAGTGATACATGGGAAAGGTTGGTGTGCACCAGTAGGAGAGAGTGGTTCATAACATTCTATATTCTCTCACTAGTGCATCTTGCCTTCATTGAGCTGGCAATGCTATGTGGCATCCGAACAGGAAGCTGGCAAGTCAGAGTGGTTTTAACACATCTGCTTATAATTCTCATGGTGTCACTGAGTCTGGCATCTAGCTTAATAGTCAGTCATTTCAGAAAGAACACAGAAATGGTGAGGTAGCATCAGTGAGAAGGAAGAAGATGTGAAAAGCAGAAATAATGATGAGGTGAGAATTCCCTCTGCCCAGAAACTCCTTCTCTCAAAGCTTCCACATAACTGCTTTTCAAGTCTATTTTGAGCAGTTGCTTCTGAACCACACACATAAGCCAAAAATTATTTGGCTTACCTGCCTCCTCACCCTCGAAAAAGATGATTTGAGAACACAGCTAGACTATTCCAGGTTGGTCAAGAGAAAGAAGGATTTTGGGATCGCATTCCCAACACAATATCAAAGAGCACCAGATTGAAAGGGTTTCATTTTGACCGCAGTTCATTTTCCAGCCCAGATTTGTTTTATCTAAGATCTCTTTCCTGTTAGACTTACAGTGATCATTTCTATTGGATTTTTTTCCAGTTTTTATTATGGGATCGCTTTGAGTTTATTGTGCCTTTAATTACCGCTATTTTGAGGATGAACAGACAAAACTGGCCCATTCTATTCACCTTCTTATTTTTGTTATGTTTCTTCTATCATGTTTGATTATTTGTTAAAATTCATTTTGGTAAGCTAAAATGTCGCTTACCTTTTTACTGTTGTATTTATAGAAGTGCATAAGGCTTTTGAAAAGTTCAAAAATGTTTGGGGAATTTGAGGCATTTTTTAAAATGCAAACTGATAAGAATGTTTGTACAAAAATTAATTGTTATTTTATATCATTTCCATGAATATATGCATTTTCTAGGGATTTGGGCTGGGCATTTTCCTTAACATTTTCTACTTATAAAAGCATTTGTTCCACACAATGTCTTCCATGAATGCTTACTGGCAACACCAGGCTAAGCCTTGTGGAATTCAACATGCATACATGTTCTTTTTCTTTTCTTCCAATACATTGTCACCATAATCAGGATTTTAAAATGCAAACACTTAAAAGATTATGCACATTAGATGGGAGTCAGAATAATATATCTTATTTACATCATTGCTATATGGAAAGAATATCACATCACCTTATTTGTAAAGTTCAAAGAACAATAATAATGAAATCATTGGAAGTCATCAGTCTCTTTTGCAACATCCTATAGAATGCAAAAGAGAGAATCCACGACAAATGAAAATCCATTTTCCAAACTCCAGAAAAAACTCCATTAGTTATGTTCACCCTTTTTTTTCCTTTTCGAGATGACTTTTTCCCTATATTTCTTCTTTCACAGGTCCAAAATAACAAAAACCTATCTAGTGTGAGTATATTTCCCCTTAAACTGGTAGCATATCAAAGGAATGGGTTTAATCTAAGGCAGGGATGTCAAACTCAATTTCATTGAGGGCCACATCAGGTTTGTGTTTGACCTTGGGACGTGGGGGGGTGGGGGCTGGCCCGCTGCCAGTAAAAATGGAGCTGAGCACAGTGGGCCAAGAAACAATGAAGGGCCAGCCCACTGTGCCTCTGCCAGTGAAAATGAAGCTCAAGAAGGCCACACATGCCCCCCACCAGGCCCCATTTTCAGCCAGGATGGCTTCCTACAGCCCTCTGCCAGGAAAAATGAAAAACTGCCCAAGAAACAGTGAAGGACCAGCCCACTGTGCCTCTACCAGTGAAAATGGATCTCAGGAGGGCCACACATGGCCCTCCCAGGCTCCGTTTCAGCCAGGGCTACCTCCTACAGCCCTCTGCCAGTGAAAATGGAGCTTAGGGTGTTCTGTAGGGGGTAGTCGTGGCTGAAACAGAGCCTGGGAGGACCATGTGTGGCCCTCCTGAGTTCCATTTTCACTGGCAGAGGCACAGTGGGCTGGTCCTTCACTGTTTCTTGGGCGGTCCTATGGGCCAGATCAAAGCACCCCATGGGCCACATCTAGCCCATGGGCCTTGAGTTTGAAACACCCCCCGGTCTAAAGGATGCTAAGTTTTCACCATTCTCCTGGCACCTTCTCAGTTTCTCACAAGAACTTCCAACATAGAGCCCAGTCATCTGTGTTACAGAGGCATAAAAGGATGCACCTGGGAAACTTTCAGTCTAAGACAGTAGTGGGATTCAACTGGTTTTACTACCGGTTCAGTGCACACCCCCTTCGCGCAACTCCTAAAATGAAAGTTTTTCCTTACCAGAGGCAGCCCGGGTGAGTAGGAAGGCTGAGGAGATGAGCAAAATTCAGGTGAGCAAAAAAGAAAAAAAAAGTAGGGGATATAGGACAGGAAAGGGCAGGGGTGGGTAGGCGGGGTCAAATGTCATCGCCACTGCGGGTTTGCTAGAACTGGTGCAACCAGGCTGAATACCACCACTGGTCTAAGAGTGTTGAATTTATATTTACTGACAAATAAATAAATATAAATTTAACACAAAATAGTTTGTCATGAAAGTGAGTGCCTGCAAAAGCTCTTGGATTGGGGCTGAAAGGCAAAAGGGAAGCAGTATGCTCCTTCCCATAGTTGGGTAGACCAGGATGCCCTGATGGAAAACACTTTTTCAGTCTAAGAGAGGTGAGCAATAATACTTTTCTATTTTTGCTCCCTGGTAGCTGTTTAATTAGGCAGCCTATGCAGAAAGTAGTAAAGGCTCATTAAAACTTGCAATCATTATAGCCTATCCTCTTCCAATTTAAACTACCGATGATGTATATGTGCACACACATACACCAACACACACATACATAGATACACACAGAGTCTAGATTTCTGATGAAAGGTAACAATGCTAGGTAACAATCACTACCTCAAGGAACTGAACTACATATTCATTTAGAGCGTAACGTTAGGATTTCTACAAGACTGTCTTGAGATGACAGCACTGATCACATCTCTTTGCAGGCAGGAAAATCCACAGGCAGAAAATGAGGTCCTTTTAAAAGTCATTGCATCTCAGGTGCATCATCACATCTAAGCATTTGTTTATATGCTATCTGTTGTTTCTTTTTTCTTTTTGCTGTTAGAAATAGCAGCAGCACAAGTACAGGAAGTGTCTGGTCTCCCAGCAGAAAAGACTTCCAAGAGTGGACCTCATTTTCTGCCTGTAAATTTTTCCATTGTAGAAAGTTAGCATCCACCCCTCCTAGAAGAATGAAATATTTTAGGAAATATTTAAAAAGCCGAACATTATATTTCCTCTAAAAGAGAAATAGAAATCTTAGGGGAGACAGAAACTCAGTGCTTCAGCTCCCTGGCCCCAGTAGATATTTTGATGCCCATCCAGAAGGACTGGGCCAGTCTATCTACAAGACAAAAGACCTGCAGCTCTAATGATGGGACTATCATTCAGCCACAACAGGAATGGCACAAAAAGCCTCTTCATTGCATCAGTTCAATTCAGTTCAATCCTTTATTGCCAATGTACAACGTGTGCAGCGAAATTGAGTGAGCCTCCATCAGTACAATCACACAAAGCACAGAAACACAGAATGCATTCAGATACAGAATACATTTCCAGACTTATAAACAAATCCCTAACCCCAGGAAATGCCCAGGCTGGCACATTTCTACATACATTTCCACATACATATACATACACACACACACACACACACACACACTATTCCATTATTCCACATGTACATGTTGCTCGGCATCAGCAAGCTTCAACCAAGCCTGGGACTCAAGACAGCCTACAAAGTTAGCTATGAGTCCTGCATAGCTCCCTGGGAGTCTGACAGCAGCCAATAAAATACATTTCTTGCACAGGAACAGGAAACTCAAGGGCAAGGCCCAAGAGAAGGTATAAATACCTCTCTCTCTCTCCTCTATGTGCTCAGCTGCCCAGGATCTAAAGCCCATGTAGTCCTCTCCATCAACAAACCCTATTTCCAATCAGCCTCCATGTTTCTAGTGTCTTTCTACCCACTTGGAACTGAACCAGATAGATATTTTTTCCAACACTGTCTACTGAAAGATGTGATCAGTGCAATGATCTCAGAAATCCTTTCAAAAATGCTTCCAAAATTCTTTAAATTACACTCTACAATTCCACAAGGGTCCACAATTCCTGGTCAATGGAATGCCAGAAACTGGGCCATGTGAACCAGCAAGTCTATTTACGGGATGCTGGCAGCACATGAAATCATGCTCCTTCTGGTCAATGGAAAAACATTCTGTCCACAGAACTATTCCCTGGTGCCCAAAAGGTTGGGGGCCACTGCTCTAAATGTACAATGAATGTATAGTTTAGTTTCTTAAGGTAAAGATTGTTGGTCTAGCACAGTGATGGAGAACCTTTTAGAGACCAAGTGACCAAACTGCAAGTCTCGCGCATGTGCGGCAGGGACCCAAAGACCAGCTGGATGGCGGGAGGTGGGGCATCACAACACCGGCAACTCTGCAAAAGGTGAGATCTTTTTCTTTTGTGAGCTTCTGTTTTGTCATTTTCAGGGAAACTTTTGTTTCCCTGAAAATGATGGCAAGAAATGCCATGGAGAAATGTGGTGGAGCTGAACTGAGGTGACAGCGCACATGCCCACAGAGAGGGCTCTGAGTTCCACCTCTGGCATGCGTTCCATAGGTTCGCCACCACTGATCTAGCATATAATTTTCATTCACTGCTTTCTTTTTCTTTGGTCAGAAATCTAGTCTCTCTCTCCCTCTCT
>JAEANM010022274.1:0-11646 GCA_017656035.1 Myanophis thanlyinensis
CTATTCTAAATCCTGTTCTATAATTCTATTCTATTCCATGATAGATGAAACCCATTCTTCACTAACAACAGATAGTCCTCGACCTCGAACCCAGAATTTGTCGCTAAACAAGGCAGTTGTTTTAAGTGAATTTTGCTCTATTTTATGACCTTTCTTACTACAACCGTTAAAACCATTAATCATTGCCGTTGTTAAGCTAGTTACACAGTTACTGCCAGATTCTGTAACTGCTTTGTTCCCTACGCCATCAGTCTTGCAAATTCGCAAGATTGGTTTTTTGCTCGCCATGTACGTGTATACATCCAAACTAGACCGTGTTGTTTCTTTGTGACATATAATATATATGGGTATATGCATAATTTTTCCTTCCTTCCTTCCTCTCTCTCTCTCTCTCTTTCTGTCCTTCGGAAATATCAAAGGACTGGCCCGTGGTGCCTTTGCCAGCCAAACGGGCCACGGGAAAGCTGTGTGCGGCCCCTGTGCAGCCTGTTTTGGGCCTCCACAGCCTGCAGCAGCACTCTTGCCGGCCAAAAACAGGCCATGCGGGGCCCATTTTGGCCAGCAGAGTGCTGCTGGAGGCTGGGGAGGTCTCCATAACCACGCCCACCCTGACCACACCCACACCCCTGGCCAAGGTCAAATCTAACCATGATGATGCATCGCCCAATGAAATCAAGTTTGACACCCCTGTCCTAGAATGCGCCCGGCTGTCACGTCCTGCAGTTCAGGCACCAGCTATATTAGCTAGGAGCTTCACACAAAATAATTATAATTACAGAGAGGAAAGTGTTTGGTAAGAACGTATTAAGGGTGAAAACAACGCCCTACTATCTCCTGCTGTTCCTCATCCGAGGAGTGATGCACGTCCACCCATTCTCCCTCTTCATCGTCTTCCTCTTCGCTGCAGCTGGCTGTCTCCCACCCATCTGTAAAGGGGTTTAAAAAAAAAACCAAAGTGAGCGGTGGAACAGAGTTGGGGAAACAAATATTTTAAGATTTCCTTTCTTCAGACCTTCATTAAGGACAAGCGTAAAGGATACAGTACTCATGAAAAGGCTTTATTCAACTTATCTTGCGTATTAGAATTACTTTGTGAATCGTCGCGATTGCCAATTGCTTCAAATATTAAATCTGCCTATGTTGTCTCTTGCTTTTACTTGTGCAGGTAGTCCTGGAGTTATGACTGTTATGGACCAGATCGTGCCCGTTCCAGAAGGGAACAACTAAGGAACAGGGGTCGACTCAGAAGTAAAGGCACAAGTGGATGCTGAATGGCCCCTCCCATAGGGAATCAATAGGAGCAAAGGTGGAGAGATGTTTGTAGAAGACAATTAGTTCGCTCATTAGTGTGAAGATTTGCTTATCTGAGTTCGTGCCTCACAGAGATTCCTTGCCAAGTATTTCGACTGGAAACTCAGCCTGGCAACTATCCAAGGACTGATAAGGTCTGTTTTTGCAATAAAACCTTGAAAGGTTTACTGCTGGGACTTTTCTGGATGTGAATGAGAAGAATTCACAGTAACCAAATAAAATGGTTTTTTTTTCGGGACCAAAATCCTGTTTCATGATTCTGTTAAGCCTGGGTCAGAACAGTCGTTAAGCGAGTATCTCAGTTGTGAAGCGAACTACAAATGGTTCGCTGGGGCGTGTGGTTTTGCCGAGAACCAGAAGTCAGTGCCAGTGTTCGGCAAAACTATGGTAAAATGAGATCACACCACTGCAAATGTGAGCATGACGCAGGAGGTCTCAAGTGTAGTCCCATGACTGCTCCCCTCATCCCGGGCAGTCAAAACTTTGAATCCAAGTAACAGATCTCCCTTCTCTGCTGGAATGTTGGTTAAATCAAGGACTATCTCTAATCATACCAATTATAATTTTCCAGCTATTCTGTACAACTTTTGTGTACGTAACGCAGACATACCAATTGGGATAATGCTTTCTGAATATGAAATGAAATTTAATCCACAGAATCTTTTGCGCTCTTATAAAAAAAAACACCACATCCTAGACATAAATTGTTTCAACTTCTACTCTCAAAACAATACTACAGAGCACTGCACACCAGAACAACTAGTAGACACAAGGACAGTTTTTCCCCAAACGCCATCGCTCTGCTAAACAAGTAATTCCCTCAACACTGTCAAACTATTTACTAAGTCTGCATTACTATTATTCTATAACTATAACTTTGTTGCTTGTATCTTTACGATTTATATTGTTTTATTGTTTCCTAGTATGATTCGATTGCTTATTTAATAATCTATGGCTACCACTAAATGTTGTATCTTATGATTCTTGATGAACATATTTTTTTTTCTTTTTATGTACAATGAGGGCATATGCACCAAGGACAAATTCCTTGTGTGTCCAATCACACTTGGCCAATGAAGAATTCAATTCAATTCTATTCTGTTCTATTCTATAACCTGTTCTATAATTCCATTCCATTCCATTCCATTCTCCTTTAAGACACCATAAGATACCCTTATACACCTTAAATCAGGAGTATCCAACCTTGGCAACTTGAACACCTGTCTACTCCAACTCCCAGAATGCCTAACCACGAGGAGCAGAAATGTATGAATGCCAAACTCAAACTGACCTCCTTCTTCTTCTTCTTCAAGGTTTTTGTCTCCTTCCTTCTCGAGCTCCAGGATTTCAGCTCCTGGAATATAATCTTTGGCATCCAATTGTCCGTATTCGTGGATTTTGGCTTCTGAAGTGGCTTCTGTTGGTTTACCCTACAGACAAATCAGCGATTATTGAACAATATATCCTACTGAGATATTTCTAAAAAAAAAAAAAAGGATGTTTCAAGGCAACTAGAAACTTGGGGAATCTTCTCTCTTGTTTCTACAACAGGGGTCTCCAAATGTGGCGACTTTAAGACTTGTGGACTTCAATTCCCAGAATTCCCCAGCTGGCTGAGGAATTCTGGGAACTGAAGTCCAGAAGTCTTAAAAGTCGCCACGCTTGGAGACCCGTTTCAGAAGACGCCATCGAAGGCCTAAAGACGATGGATGGCAGTCACAGAATTAGCTTAAACAAGCCAGAACTGTCTTTTACAACTGAACAAGTGCAAAGGGAGTTCCTGTTGTCGCCCACCAGCTGACAATGGAGCTGTCGGCAGATTTGGACAGTGAGGAGGTTGGGGAGGACCTTGGGCCGGTCCTGGAGTCGGGGGAAGGCTCTGATGGGGGCTTTGCATGGGAGGCAGAGATGGGGCCAGGGCCATCTGACAATTATCAGCTGCCTTCGGAGTTGGAGATCAGTGGGGAAGAACAACTGGAGCCTGTTCCAGATGTGTGTACATGCAGAGCTGTCAGGAGAAGGGAACAACTAAGGAACAAGGGTTGACTCAGAAGGAAAGGCACAAGTGGATGCTGAATGGTCCCTCCCATAGGGAATAAATAGGAGCAAAAGGAGAGTGGTGTTTGTAGGAGACAATTAGTTCGCTCATTAGTGTGAAGATTTGCTTATCTGAGTTCGTGCCTCACAGAGACTCCTTGCCAAGTATTTCGACTAGGAAACTCAGCCTGGCAACTATCCAAGGACTGATAAGGTCTGTTTTTACAATAAAACCTTGAAAGGTTTACTGCCGGGACTTTTCTGGATGTGAATGAGAAAAATTCACAGTAATGAAATAAAAAGGGGGGTTTCGGGACCAAAAGCCTGTTTCGTGATTAAGTTAAGACTGAGTGAGAACAGTACCAAGCTAGCATGGACAATGTCCATCAAATGGCCAATGGCAAAAAAGCCCATGTTGAACAGCTACAACTCCAGAATCAAAAGCAAAAGATGCAGAGCAGGTACAGCATAAGGACATAAGATGTGTCTTACTGATGAGGTCAACAGATTAAAGCTTTGTCAGTGTATTTGGTTCATAGACTGAAAGGGACACGTTAACAAAGTCAGCCAATGAATAGGCATAGCAACAGATCAGCCAATGGGAGCTGTTTGGAAACTGAAACAGTATTTGCTGGAGACAGCAAGGAGCCTGGGCGTGGCTTAGCTCTGCAGCTCAAGAAACGGAAACTAGTCTGTGCATGCTGCTGTTCCGAACTGAAACTCCTCTCCTCTGCTTGTGTTGAAAGAGCTTTTGGTATTGTATATTTATTTCATGTGTTATATTATATGTAATGTTATTGGATCCTGCTGAGTTCATTTACTCGTGTGTGCTTTCTGAATGTGATTGCTGCTGCAAACTCTGACAAGCTTTCCTTCAGACGTTCACACATCTCTTCATCGTACTGGGTTTTGTTTTTTTTAATTTAACAGGGTGAGCATCAATGGTGAGCAGTTCATTCTTTCGACATGAAAAATGGAATAATTATTTACCCGGAATTTTTTCTGCAACATTTTTGGATTCAGCGACTGGAATAGGTGGATGAGTGTCCTTGCTGACATCACTACATCTGTGAAAGAACAATTCATAACGCTGAGCCTGACTTGCAAAAGCTACATTCGGAAATATCTGTATATAATGTAGGCCTACGGATTTTATTCTTCCCGATGGCTTTCCGCTATTTCTATGTATTGTTCATTAATTTTTTTTTTTTCCATCCTTCCCTTCTGCTCTACAAGCTGGCTCTGGAAACAAATAATATGCAAACACCAAAGCTCTCAGAAAGGTTGGAAATATATTAAAAAGGTAATTAAAAGACAACCCTCCACTTGGAATGAGTAACAAAGGAGCTCTGCAAAGCTACCTAGCATCAGAAGGCAAGTAAACGAAGTACCTCGGGAGGAAAAGATGAGCTCACAGAGTGTACAAAATACACAATTTTGTACACGCACAAAGATGACTCACTTTTGTTTTTATGAGATCTGTATTGAACAAGGTCTTGAAGCAAATCTTCCGTCATGGCCAGAGGGCATCGAGCAGATATCTCTTTAATAGCATTGATCCTAAGAAGTTGGAAAACACAACAGGTTTTTTTTTTTTTTGAACCAGCTATATACACACTTATATTGAATCATAAGAGAGCTGGAAGGGACATTGGAGGTCATCTAGTCCAACCAGCTGCTCAAGCAGGAGATCCTAGACCAGTGGTGGCAAACCTTTTACTTACAGAGTGCCAAAAAGTACGTGCTTTGCGCGTGACCTCTGCACTTGCGTGTGGCTCCTCCACGTGTGCTGCATGTGCAACCGCACCATCTGTGCACGCATGCAACTTTTGCACATGCAATGCATGCATGCTGCGTGCAGGCACTCACACACACACACGAGCAATCGCGTGTGCGTGCACAGGAGAGCTCCGAAGACCAGCTGGATTTCCTGCTGCAATTGTGCGCATGCACAGGGGAAGCCCGAAGACCAGCTGGGTCTCTGCAATCGTGCATGCATGCATGTGCAATCGCATGGGCATGCTCAGGCTGGAGGTAAGTTGGCCGACAGCTTGTGTGCCCAGCAAGATGGCTCCGTGTGCCACCTGTGGCACCCATGCCATAGGTTCGCCATCACGGTCCTAGACCATTTCAGACAAGTGACTGTCCAGTCTCTTCTTAAAAGCCCAGGGGTGACATGATAGCAATGTTCCAATATTTGAGGGGCTGCCACAAAGAAGTCAGAGTCAAGCTATTCTCCAAAGCCCCAGAAGGCAGGACAAGAAGCAATGGATGGAAACTAATCAAGGAGAGAAGCAACCTGGCATTAAGGAGAAATTTCCAAACCGTCCCCCGTGCTATGCTCAGCCCCGCTGACTCTGCATCCCATTCTTGCACACCATTGTGTGCCAGCCAGTTGGTTGTCGCCGTGCGGGAGTGCCAAAACCCAGAAACGTAGCATCCCAGCACGCATGCGTGCTGAAGGCTGAATATCCTTTTTCCAGTATGCGCATGGGACCTGACCAGCTGTTTGTCACGCACGCACGCACGCGTGCCATACCGGGACACTGTGTTTCCACATTTCAGTGCTCCCGTGCGATGAAAACCAGCTGGCTGGTGCACGATGGTGTGCAAGAACAGGATGCGGACCCAGTGGGGCCGCATATATTTCGCAGGACAGTTTGGCGTGCCCTTCCGGCACGAAGGCTGACACTTAGTTATGTCAAAGGTTTGTTACCACTGGTATAGGGGGTTGGACTAGAAGACCTCCAAGGTCCCTTCCAACCTCTGTTATTCTATTCCCGTGACGGCGAACCTATGGCAAGGGGTGCCACAGGTGGCACGCAGAGCCATCTTGCTGGGCACAGAAGCTGTTGGCCAACTTACCTCCATCTGAGCATGCACGTGCGATTGCACCTGCACGCATACGCGACTGCAGAGACCCAGCTGGTCTTCGGGCCTCCACCGTGCATGCGTGCGATTGCAGCAGGAAATCCAGCTGGTCTTCGGAGCTCTCCTGCGCATGTACACACAATTGCTCATGTGTGCGTGTTGCACATGCCAAAGCTGCATGCATGCACAGATGATGTGCTTGCACATGCTGTGCACATGGAGGAGCTGCATGTAAGTGTGGATTCCACGTGCAAAGCACGTACTTTTCAGCACTCGGTAAGTAAAAGGTTCGCCACCACTGTTCTATTCTATTCTAAGTTGAGAACTACTTAAATGCTGGTCCCAAGTTCTAAATGCTTACCCAACGGTCATGACTTCCCCAGAGTTTTTGTCCGTCACAAAGTTGTTGGCTATTGTCATGAGGACTGGCTGCACAGTCTGTTGAACAGATGGGAAAAAATAATTAGTCCGAAGAGACTTAGTATGGGTGATTTTTTTTTTCCTTCCCTCACTTCTTTCAGAAGCAAGGAATGGAATTTAATTACATCAAGATGCACTGGCATAACAACCTCTGAGTTACACGGAACATTTAAGTGAACCCAGCGGCTTAAAGTAAGAGAAACAACTGGACAGAAGATTGGCCCAAAGTCACCCAGCTGGCTTTCGTGCCTAAGGTGGGACTAGAACTCACAGTCTCCTGGTTTTTAGGCCAACACCTCATTCAACTAGCTCTTTAACTACACCACTGGGTCAATCTGCACAGGTTCTACTTTCCACCCTGTCCAACGCAACACCAAAAGTTAAGACAGTAGGATCGAGACATAATATAACTTGCAACAACTCAGCCCAAAATTTCTGCCGCTAAGCGAGACATTTGTTAATTGAGTTTGGACTCATTTTATGACCTTTCATGCTGTTGATAAACGAATCGACTGCAAGTGATTCAATTAAGGACATGACTGTTAAGTGAGCCTTGACTTCCCCCTCCCCCCGCTGACTTGTAATGGTTGCAGCAGTAGCAACAGCATTTAAGACTTATATACTGCTTCACAGCCCTCTCTAACTGGTTTACACAGTCAGTGTATTGCCCCTAACAATTTGGGTCCTTGTTTTACCGACTTCGGAAGGATGGAAGGCTGAGTCAATTTTGAACTGGTCGGGTTTGAACTGCTGGTGGTTGGCAGAGTCAGCCTGCAATGCTGCAGTCCAACCACTTTGCAACTACAGCTTCCTTCCTTCCTTCTCATTTTCATTTCCTCCCTTCTCATCTTCCTTCCTTCCCTTCCCTTCCTTCCTTCACAATATCCCTTAGACTTATATACCGCTCCACAGTTGCCTTACAGCCCTCTCTAAAAAGTTTATAGATTCAGCCTCTTGCCCCCAACAATATGGGTCCTCGTTTTACCCACCTCGGAAGGATGGAAGGCTGAGTCAACCTTGAGCCTGGTGGGATTTGAACTGCCAAACTGCAGGCAGCCGGCACTCAGCAGAAGTAGCCTGCAGTACCCCACTCTTACCACTGCGCCACCATGGCTCATTGTAAAATGAGTAAGTGTAAAAATGTTAAGTCACTTTTTTCAGTGCTGGTGTAATTTTGCATGGTGACTACATGAACTGCTGTATATTGAGGTCTACCTATATAAGCCACAGGCTAACATTTATGTCATTAAACCATATCGGCTGCTATCTATAAAAGGGAAATCTTATTTTTATCTTGAAGAAGAAGTTGCTTTCTTTCTAGTGATTTTGGCTTATCGCGATCCGTGAAACAGACTCACCTCTGGTGGGACGAGCTGGTGAGAGGCTTGGGCAGCGAAAAGAAGAATCTTGGTAACTTCTGCAATAAAAAAAAAATGAGGATAGTTTTAACGATGGACCAAAAGGTACATGAGTTCCTCAAACAGAAGGGCAAAATAAAATCATTAAGTTTATGGTTGAGGAATCTTGTTTAGGACTGTTGGCCACAATTGGCACTGGTTCTCCATATTTAATCATCTTTTCCCTCACTGCAACTTCGAAAATGCTGAAGACTGAAGATGTCAAAGATTGCAAAAATTACTTGAAGGTTCTGTAAACCACCCAGTCCTCCTTGGAAAGTAAAAATAGCAGAGTCTCTGATAAATAAATCAAAAAATAAACTGAAGCTTTGGGCTTGAAAAGCAACTTGCCATTTTCCAGTAGTCTGACTTCCCCAAAAAGTTAAATAATAACTTTTTAAAATACTTTGCAATCCAATTTTTTTTTTTATTGGCCAATGAGCATCTGCTTTTATTTTCTGTGTGTATCTCTTTCAAAATCAAGGCTGTTACCAAAATAAAATAAAATTTGTTGGGGGAAGAAGCAAGTGGAGAAAGGATCACTTTTCACAGGAAGCTCCTGCAGTAAAAAGGGAACTTTTCACGGCTTGTAAAACTGAGCAATGTTTTCCGCTAGCATAGGATTCATTTCCAAAGGAACCCAGAAAAATCCACCTTTTTTTGTGATTGGACCTGAGTAATTTGTTTTCTTTGCCCTGAGTTCTTAAACAGCTGCAAAAGGTCAGAGAGATTCAGGATGGGCTAAAATTTACACCGGAGAGACCTCAGCAATAAGAAACACAAAGTAGAGTAAACAAGAATCTCTTTTGTTTCTTTGTAAACCACAAAGTGAAGAGAAATGACATTGGGAAGGATACTGTATTTTTTGGCATATAAGATGCACTTTTTTGCCCCCTCAAAGTGGGTGCAAATGTCTCTGCGTCTTATACGGCGAATGTTGCCAAAGCCACACCAACCCGGCAGCCATTTTTGGGCCTCCACATGCCCCATTTTCGGCCTTCATTTTCGAGGGCCCATTTTCAGGTTTATTTCAGAAAACAAACAGGCTAAAAAAGCCTCAAAAATGGACCGGAAAAAACCCTGAAAAACGGGTCAAAAGAAGCCTAAAACATGGGCCAAAAAAGCCTTAAAACATGCCAAAAAAGCCTCAAAACAGATCAAAAAAGCCTTAAAGACGGACCAAAAAGCCTAAAAAATGGGCCCAAAAAGCCCCCAAAACAGGCTAAAAAAGCCTCAAAAATGGACCGTAAAACAGGCCAAAAGCCCCCAAAACAGGCTAAAAAAGCCACAAAAATGGGTCCAAAAACAGGCCAAAAAGCCCCCAAAACAGGCTAAAAAAGCCTCAAAAATGGACCGAAAAAACTGAAAAACGGGCCAAAAGAAGCCTAAAACATGGGCCAAAAAAAGCCTTGAAACATGCAAAAAAAAAGTCTCAAAATGGACCAAAAAAGCCTTAAAGATGGGTCAAAAAGCCTCAAAAATGGACCCAAATACCCTCAAAAATGAGCCCCCACAAAAGCCTCAAAAACAGGCAAAAAAGGCCTTAAAAACAGACAAAAAAAAAAGCCTCAAAAACGAGCCAAAAAAAAAAGGCCTGAAAATGGGATGTGCGGAGGCCAAAACCTTTTTTGTTGTTGTTTTCCTCTTCTAAATCTAGGTGTGTCTTATACTCCGGTGCATCTTATATGCTGAAAAATATGGGTACAGTATATGGAATTGATGCCACTTACCTCTTTGGTGGGGTTGCAGAAATCGTTGTATGAAAGGATAAAAGTTGAAGAGGAAAAGCTACGGAAACACAGAGGATTGTCAAGAGGTCAGCTGCGAACGAAATGGACTATTGAGTCTATACAAGACAACTTGAATAACATAAAGCAGTGGTGGTGAATCTTTTACTTACCAAGTGCCGAAACGTACGTGCTTTGTGCATGCCATCCACACTTGCACGCGGCTCCCCCACATGTGATGCATGTGCAACCGCACCATCTGCGCACGCATGCAGCTTTTACATGTACAATACATGCATGCTGCATTCACGCACACATGAGCAATCGTGTGTGCATGCGCAAGAGCTCCGAAGACCAGCTGGATCTCTGCAATCGTGCATACGCAATTGCATGTGCATGCTCAGCTGGAGGTAAGTTAGCCGACAGCTTGTGAGCCCAACAAGATGGCTCTGCGTGCCAGCTGTGGCACCCGTGCCATAGGCTCGCCATCACGGACATAAAGGATCATCTTTATGCAAGTAGTTAGGGGAAAAAAAAACTAGTCATATGTTCCATATGTACACCATATTCTGTGCAACATGTATACTACTCTGGTGTATGATCTTATACTATGGTATATACATATTATATATTACGCTGGCACCAGTGAAATTTGTGGTGCCATATTGTGTTTAGGAGTCTGACAGCCCATGGGTAGAGGCTATTTTTAAACCTGTTTGTCCAGCTGGCTACATTTCTGTGTCTTCTGCCGGATGTGTGTTCCTAAATACAGGTAGTCCTCAACTTACAACCATTTATTTAATGCCTGACATTACAACGCCACTGAATATAGTGACTTATGACCGTTTCTCTAGCATATGACTCTTGACGCATCTCCATGGTCACATGATCAAACTTTTGGATGCTGGGCAACTGTGATTCCCCTTTTGCGACTTTCTCACAAGCCGAGTCAACGGGGAAGCCAGACTCACTTAACAACCGCATTACTAACTTAAACAACTGCGATTATTCACTTAAACAACCGCGGCAAGAAAGGTAGCAAAACGGAGCAGAACTCCCTTAGTACGGTCTCGTTTAGAAACATAAATTTTAGGCTCCATTGTGGTCGTTAAGTCAAAAGCTTACCTGTACTCTTTTATCAATGGCCACAAGTTTTGGAAGCACATTTTAACTTTTCTGCCCCTTAAAAAGATCACCCAAAAGTAAAAGAGAGAGACAGAAAAATAACTCTAGAATGTTAACTGTACCTCATGGATCCCAACCAGCCTAGAAATGAGGTCCATCAGCATCATTTTCACTTCAAACCGCTCCTTTGAGGATTCCAGATTCTTTAACAGTTTCTCCGCAAAGTCTGAAATCAACGGAAAATTGATGAAGATCATAGAAATGCGTGTGGCAGGGTGAGAGCTGTGCCGATGGGCTCAAAATTAAAGTTATTTTTTTTGTATGTGATAAAAATAGCCTCATCATCACATGGATGCTGAGGAGTTTCACGCCCGATTAAAACACACTGGTCTAGGTGTGTTTAACAATGAATTCCCACAACACAGTCAAACCATCTCGTAAGGCTGGATTGCGATTATTCTTCTCATCTTTCCTATTATCTACCTCCTTATCCGGGTTGTTTGTATCTTACGATTTAAATTGTTTTATTTAGTATCCTAGCATGATTTATGTTGATTGTTTAGTATCCTGTGACTATCACTAAGTACGGTATCTTATGATTTATGCTGAATGTATTTTTACGATGACTACAATGATTTATCATTTATTGATTGTATGTACAGTGAGAGCTTATACACTGGAGGCAAATTCCTTCTATGTCCACACTTGGCCAATACAGAATTCCATTCCATATTCTATTCTATTCTATTCTATTCTAT
>JAEANM010022275.1:0-11646 GCA_017656035.1 Myanophis thanlyinensis
TATAATATACATTGTGTTTGGAGTTATTAAGTTTGCATATAGTAGAAGTTAGGGGTTGGGGGGGTTGGGAGGGAATTCTATTTGTATCTACTCTATTTACTCTATGTGTGTAAAGAAATAAATAAATAAATTTTTTAAAAAAGAACCAGATTTCAGCTAAACAGAAGAGTAAGCTTCTGGTGAAACAGAGGAGAGCATCTTCTCTTTCACTACAGAAGATTTACATTTCATCATCCATTAGTGATGAAGTAGCAAGATCCTCTACTGCTATCTTGAATGTAATAGGCTTAAGCAGGTTTTCCTAAAGTGGCACCTTCTTGTTGAGTTGGAACTACAGTTCTCCAACTTTACAGGAACTATGGTCCCAACCCAAGTGGAAGAAGACCATTTGGAAAAGTCTCCACTATGGTCACCAAGGCCTTTGCAAAGTTCCCCTATTTCTACAGCAATAATCCATATTTTTCTCCATGGCTTTTGGACAAACTGACGTGATGATAGAAAAATAATCCCTAAAAAATAAAAAAAGAAACCTGGAAAGAAGAAAGAAAAATCAGCTCTTTCCAATTATTATACTGTTGTTCATTTTTTTTTAAAGAAAAGAGTCAAATCTTTCATGTCATTTATCCGAAAACAATTCATTTTAAAACCCGGAAACTTGGTTTTAATGGGCATTAGGATGGCATGAAATGCTTGTAAAAAAAAAAAAGTTAATGAAACATTATCCATGAAAATTCAGTTGGTCATGTTTCCCATTTTCTATAACCCTGATATCCCAAGTAATGTAATTCTTAAGAATATCCAAACATTCACTTGTTAAGTTGTTAGCCATCTTTCCATTCCTCTAGAGCAGTGTTTCTCAACCTTGGTGACTTTAAGATGTTTGGATTTCAACTCCCAGAATTCCCCAGCCAGAAAAGTCCAAACATCTTAAAGTCACCAAGGTTGAGAAACACTGCTCTAGAGCAAACTGCAATTTGCAACATGCCAGCAATTGAATTCCATTGGAAGAGCTTGTGGTGGAGCTTGGAGAAGCACCTTGATTTAAAAATGACTGTTTTCATAAGTAAGTCTTTCATGCCCATTTCATGAAGTGCAGTTCCTCCAACGCTTGCTAAAATTACTGTGAGACTTACACAGAGGCCCTTGTATCTACAGGTGTTATCTGGGGAGCAAAGGGAGAGAATTAGACAAGCCTTAATAAGTAGAAAATGATCAAAGGCCCTTGGAATATTCATGGTTGGTGCAAATCTTTTTTATGTCAGTGAAAAGAATGTCCAAGAAATTCCATACACAGAACAGTGGTTATTAAAAGCAGTTTTATTCAGAGTTATTATTATTATTCCAATACAAAAAGGCTTGTTGCTAGGTGCTCAGTAAGCCTTTTGTGAGCCAAATACTTTACTGTTTTTTAAATATTTTTGAGGTAGCCAGGCTCATTATTAAAACCATACTGTCCAATTCCTATCCTCCCCCTTTTCTTCCTACGTATATTGTCCCCAGGGTCATTCAGCTTTATCCTCATTTAAAAGCCATCTACGTTGTTTTCTGTATTTAGTGGCAGCCAAATCTTGACACCTGTCACTTGAGGGGGTGTTGTAAGATGAAAGTCTATGTATTTTGAGTAACCAATCAACTGCCTTTTGAGAAATAAAAAAGACCAAAAATAAAATCAAAGGACCACTTCTACCTTCTCTGGCCTCAACATGCCACCACGATCCAGGAGAGTCAGTCTTCTGTCTTTTATAACCACACACAACAAATGCATCATTTGGTTTGCATTGGCCCTCAAACTAGTCAGAGAGAGTATACTTTCCTAACTTATATTTTATACAGGAAATGTTCTTTTTTTTCAACTCAAATTAGTTCAAATGTTTAAATTCAAATAATAAGCAATAAACAAATAATCATAGAATTGGTGAGCGGCAAATTGGTTTCTAAAGAAGAAAAGGTTTTCTAGAGATCAACTTGGCCTCTTTGGTGCAATCGGTGTCATTAGGTTACTTTGAAATTTCAGCTAAAAATGCCTCATTGATAGCCTCCAAAGTCATTGAGGGACTAATACTAGAAAGGGACAAGGTTCATCTTTTGTAATTCTGCATTTTGTATTACAAGACTCTTTTGAGGTTTTGTTTGAGTTGGCAGAAACCTTTGGAGAACCTGCCAGCTTAGGTCGTTGCTACTTTATAGATCTATAGCTCAGTCTTTGAAAGTTTTTCCTTTGCTATCACATTTGACTTGCCTTTAGCTTTGTGTGGAATTTGTGACTTGGCTCTCCAAACTAAATCAGAAGGTATACAAATTGAACAAACAGATAAATAAGTATGAAATTAATAAATAAATAGATTCAGAATGAGTGTTGTGTCCATTGATGGTGCTGCCTAAATTAAACATGATGAAAATAGATAGCTTTTCAAATCACACAATAGTTAAATGTCAACTAGACATCAAAGCATTTCTGGAATCCCTGGAGATAGTTTTAAGAAAGGCTTATGATATTTTCCAAGACTTTGAGGCAGCTTTGCAATCCCAGGAGATGAAACAATTGCTTTAAGTTGCAGACAGATATTCTGTTCCTCGTCTCCGTCAGATCCAAGTTCTGCTCAGGCTTAATACCCACAGCAGGGTAGCAGAAATAGTAAGTATTTTGGGAGATAATTTCAAGGAAATAGAATTCTCTGTGGATCAGTTCATTGACTCCAATCACCACACCTTTCCCCATCCCAAGTATTTTGAACACTTAGCTGAAGCTACAGAAAAGATTTCCTGGCATGGTTCATAAATGGATAACTGCAGCCACAGCATGAGTAATGTCTAAATGCTTCTGTCTTGTAAAGTGATCTCCCGTGTTTTTGGTTGTTTTTTCAGAGGGAATTTTGAATGGGAAATCAAGGCTCCACTTCTGCCGGCAAGTGTTTGATTTCTCTTCTCTGCAGTCTCAGGTAGTGATGGACAGGTAGCCTAACAGCCATCTCGTATGCACTGAGAAGATGTCCTGATGCTCTGTAACTCTTGGTAACTCTCAATAATTGCCATAAGAGCCTCGGATATGGAACTTCTAAGCATGACCTGTGTACAGCTTATCTGAAAAAACATGGTTATGCCCCAGCCTTTTTTTTAATGATCAGTAGGAAAATGATAGACTGGAACAGAGTTGGTTCTGTTTGCCTTTTCATATGGACTTATCTAATGCACATATTCAACCAATATGGGAACTAAATTTAATAACTGAGCATTTCCAAAATTTCAAGCAGTTTTCTAATTTAATGATTTGAAGAAATGTTATGTTCAGATTCTATTCTATTCTATTCTCAGACAGTGGCTGGACAAGTCCCTGCAGTATTCTTGGCAAGGTTTTTTAGAATTAGTTTGCTGTTGCCCAGGGCTGCGTGAAAGTGATGGTCCCAGGTCACACAGTTGGTTTTGTACTTAGGGCAGGACCAGAACTCAGGGTCTCCTGATCTCTACTATAGCTTTACCAGACTGGCTGTCATGCCCCCATCGGAGTTGGAATTTCTGGGAGAATGAGCTGGAACAGGAGCAGGCAGAGATAGAGAGGACGGTTCCCTTGGCCTTGGGGCAAACTGGGGAAGGGCAGAGTCAGTCCAGGCAAGGCTTGCCTGAAGTAGTAGGCCCTGACGACCAGGAAAGCTCAGGAAATGAGCAAGGATTACCCCCTCCTGATTGAAGAAGACTTAGGGAGGAGAGACAGCAAGATCAATGCAAGTTGAGCAGGCTAAGAGGGCGGAGAGTGTCCTGCAGCCTTTCACAAGGCACACCTGGAAACTGAGATATAAGGAGGTGCCAGTGGGAGGGGCATTTGTCAGGAACAAGCATTGAGTTTGTGGAATCTCGTGTGCAATTTGCCAAAGCCTGGCATTTTGCTGTGCTCTGTTTTGTTTGGGTTGCCTGGGTTGCCTGCTTCATGGAAACTCTGACCCTGGTTCCTGTGGGGCTAACCTGGCTGGTTGGATTCCTGGCCTTGGTTGCTGTTTGGCTGCTTTTGCTCACTGGAATATATGCAGCCAGAGGCTTCTGAAGATGTGTAAGGGAGCTTTGCTCCAGGACTGTTAATGACTGTAGGAACAGTTTTGGGACAGAGTTGGACAATAAAGAGAACTTGGACCATTTCTCTGGTTGTGTTGCTTTCATGCCATTTCATCACACTGGCTCTGATGTTTAGGTAAGGGAAGACAAAAAGAACAACAAACTAGAAAAATTATCTACAAAGTAAGTCAGTATTAATTACAAATGTGCCAAAAACAATATATGTAAAAATATTCCTCTTACAATAACATTGGAGGGTCAGGCATGAAATCAGTCAGTACTCTGTTCTAGAACAGAGCAGATCAAAACAGAATGTAGATACTCCTCAACTAACAACCATCCATTTAGTGATTTATTACCTTTTCTCACCGTACAAATGTTGCTGAATCCTCATGGTCACATGGTCAAAATTCAGGTGCTTGGCAACTGGTTCATATTTATGAATTGTTGCTGTGTCCGGGGTCACGTGATCATCTTTTGCGATCTTCTGACAAGCAAAATCAATGGAGAGGCCAGATTCACTTAACTACTGTTTTACTAATTTAACAACTGCGATGATTCAGTTAACAAATGCTGCCAGAAAAGTCATAAAGTGGGGCACAAGGCACAACTCACTTAACAAATTTCTCACTTAGCAACATAAATTTTGGGCTCAATTGTAGTCATAAGTGGAGGACAACCTGTAACAGAGTTGGAAGTGACCTTGGATATATTCTAGTCCAACCCCCTCTCAGGCAGGAAACCCTTCACCATTTCAGATAAATGGTTGTCCAATCTCTTCTTAAAAACCTCTGGAGATGGAGAATCCACAAATTGCTTCTGGAAGCAATTCATTCCACTGTTTTGTGTGGAAATTTCTCCATAGATTGGTTGCTTCTCTCCTTGATTAGTTTCCATCCATTGCTTCTTGTCCTACCTTCAGGTGCTTTGGAGAATAGGTTGACCCCCTGTTCGTTGTGGCAGCCCCTTAGACATTAGAACAGTGGTAGCGAACTTTTTACTTACCGAGTGCCAAAAAGTATGCACTTTGCGCATCCCATCCACACTTGTGTGCAGCTCCTCCATGTGCACTGTATGTGAAACCACACCATCTGTGCATGCATGCAGCTTTTGCACATGCAATGCAAGCGTGCCGAGTGTAGGCACTCATGCACACATGAGCAATCACATGTGCATGCACAGAAGAGCTCCGAAGACCTGCTGGATTTCCTGCTGCAATCTCACGCATGCACAGTGGAGGCCCCAAGACCAGCTGGCCTCCGCAATCGCGCATGCATACATGCACATTCGCATGTACATGTACAGCTGGAGCTAAGTTGGCCAACAGCTTGTGTGCTCTGCATGCCACCTATGGCACCCATGCCATAGGTTCGCCATCACAGTATTAGAACATTGCTATCAGGTCACCCCTAGTCCTTCTTTCCATTAAACTAGACATACCCAATTCCAGCAACCATTCTTCATTTCTTTTAGCCTTCATCCTTTAACCATCTTTATTGCTCTTCTCTGCATTCTTTCTAGAGTCTCAAAATCTATTTTATATTGTGGCAACCAAAACTAGATGCAATGTTTCAAGTGTGGTATTACCAAGGCATTATAAAATGGTATTAACATTTCACGTGATCTGGATTTTATCCTTCTATTAATGCAGCGTAGGACTGTGTTGGCTTTTTTGGCAGCTGCAGCATATTATTGGCTCATATTTAAGTGATTGTCCATTAGAACTCCAAGAGCCCTCTCACAGTTACTGCTATTGAGCCAGGTAATTCACCTATGCATTTGAAAAGAGCCTGGGAGAAATTAAAATTCAGGGACCCAAATGCATATGACTGATCTTAGTTTGGTAACAATATTGAAATAATGAAACATGGGAGCATATATAAATTTAATTCAGTACTTATCACCAGAGCAAAAAATCATAGAGATTCAAGCTACTTCTTGCTTATGTAGAAGTCCTGTTCTCAACATTTCCAATATACCAAGTAGGAAACATAATTTAGAAAGAAATACAACTCAAGTTTTTCCTCAAATAAGTAAGCTTCCTGTGCACTGTATTCCACATTTCTAAACGTCACAAGATTTAAAGCAGGGGAGAAAGGATTAGAATTTGTTCTTCAAATACCTGGAATTGTTTTTAGAATCTGGATAACTCTGAATTTTTTTTAAACTATTAGTAATGTATTAACTAGCTAGAAACTTGATAGGCCATTTTTTAAATGGTATCAAGATGCCACATTGTATTTACCTAAAAAGAACATGAGATTTTCTTTTTCTTTTAAATATGATGGCTATCTTATATTCTTGAGAATATGGTAATGACAATGGATAAGTAGTTCCTGTCTAATATGTTGTGGAAGAGAGGGAAGCGCTGTTCTCAAATTAGAAAACCATTTTGGTGTAGTGATTAAAGGCACCAGGCTAGAAACCAGGTGACTCTGGGTTCTGGTTCCAACTTAGCACAAATCATCTGTGTGATTTTGTGCCAGTCATTCTCTGTCAGCCCTAAGAAGGAGGGAATGGCAAACCATTAATTGCCAAGAAAATAGCAGGAACTGGTCCAGGAGTCAACAATAGTTTGAAATACAAAACTACCATAATCTTATCTTATCTTATCTTATCTTATCTTATCTTATCTTATCTTATCTTATCTTATCTTATCTTATCTTATCTATTACTTTAGAAGGCCTCCAACATATTTTCCAACACTATTATTTTATGTTCAGTGATTGGTTTTGGTGCCTGACAATAGATCTATAATCATATTGTGGGAACTGTATATTGTGCATAAAGCTGGTATTCAGAGGTCTCCAAAGACAGGTCATAGTTCCAAAGACTTTAATCTGTCCCCCTTTTTTCCACATGCCTACTTTCAAAGAAAATTAAGACTTTAATCATAGCACTACAATGCTATGAGTGTATTCGGAATGGCTGCTGCCAGTTATGGAATATAATGATTTGGCAAAGAACCATTTCTTCTCAAGTACAGTACAGTCTCATCCTCTTGTCTAGGTGGGGAACTCACAGACGTCTTTGTACTGACAGCTCATAAGTGTCAAATGAAGCCTTGTTCTCCATTTTTGTTTGTCTGCTTTATAACTTCGGAGGGCTTTTGGTCAGCAACCTGCAAAGTCTGTGCCGTCACAAACCTTCTCAGTTTTCCTTGACCTGGAGGGAAGTTTCTATCAGCTGGTAAGTAGGGTGGAAGCCATATTAGTTTAGTGGAGAAAACATTTACTTGTCTGGTGGTCTCTGCTCAGCTTCATTTCTGAAAGCTAAGTTGCAAAAAGGAAGAATGATCCAAGCATGCTTTGAATCATTTGCAAATCTGCTTAGGTCTATCCTAGACTTTCCTATTGATTTTTAAAATTATTTTACTTTGGTATCCTTTTGGATGGTCAGTATGATATAGGTTATGGTGTTGGATTGAGCTAAGATAATTATGTTTAAGTCTCCCACCCACCCCCAAGTGAAGGCAGGGATCCCTTTGGTAGATATATTGACATGGATTCAGTCTTTCCCCTAATAACATCATTTTTCAGAACGTACAAGTCTGCTCATTTAGCTCCCTGATTAGAAACTAGTACTAAATGCTAGCAATATTGAAAGGAGGCTAGATTGTTTGAAAAGTGCCTCCTATTCACAGAATACAATTATTGGCATTTAAAACCCCATGCACAAGAGCCCCCAAATTGAGTTGTATTGACATGCAGGCCAGGGAGAACACTCCGTTGACCGATTAATCCCTCCCCCTTTTTAGGGATTCCTTGAAAAAAATCAAGTCAGACATCATTATTGACAAGCACTAAGCCAGATTGGAAACCTGCCCTCCAGTAGAATTATTGCAACTAAAAACTTCTGCAAATCCTTTAGCAAACACCTTTGCATATAAGGGCATGAATGAAGCTGAAGGACATGCTTCTCACAGTCAACAGGAGAAGAGCTCAGGTTGGCTTGGAAGCAGAAAGAGATTCCTTGTTCAATCCAGGCTCCAAAATGATCCAAATTCTCTTGGTAACTATCTGCTTAGCAGTTTTTCCATATCAAGGTAAGATGTTCTCTTTGGTTTCCTAGTTCAGATTCTCACTGCTAAAACACTATTTCATCCAACAGAGTAATATGGTTGTTCTTGTGATGCTTAATCAAAATTTGTTCCACTTCAGTTTCTACAGACTTGCCCAAATTTTTTTTCCAAAGATTGCATTTATTCTAAAGTTCAGAGTGATTTTTGTTGTATTTGCTTTAATTTTGTCAAGCAGCAAACAAGTCCTAAGGAAAGAAAAATGGTAAGATTCTCAGAAGAAAAGCACAGCCAAGGTAAAAAGAAGGTTGGTTTTTTTTTCAATAATGTGAGTAAAAAAGGGATTAGAAGACTGAAGAGGACAGAGAGACAGATTTTGTGGCAAGAAAAATTGAGGAAGCAAAATGTTAAAGAAAACTCAAGTGTTTCCAATTTTAATTTTCTTCCAATAGTCAATTAGACACCATGTAATTAAGCTTACATATCATGCAACCAAACAAAAGCTAGTGCTACTGTTGTTACACAGTCTTCCAATTGTACTCAAGGTAATAGGACACTAACTTTCCCCAATGCTAGATTTCAATTGTCTTAAATTATTCCTTCCTTCTTTCCTTTTATTCTGTAAGCTGAGATACCTTTTACATTCCGGTTGACCAGTCTGTTGCTCTTTCGGCTGCTTCCCAATCTTTACCATATATCATTCCAAGTAATGATGTTCAACTAAGGTGGTTGTAAAAAATCAGGCAGAACCTCACTGGACTAACCCTGATTTAAAAAAAAAAAAGAAAGAAAGAAAGGAAAGATGGAATTGCTTCCCCATCTCTCACAATTTTGCTTTGAAACAGCCTGTAAGACTGTCTTACTTCTGCAGCTGTTTGGGTACAGTTTTTTTTCCCTCATACCCTGTAGCTATTGATATTTTTCTTAATTATGTTGCTTCTACTAATATGAATACACAAATGAACAATTATCCCCTATCCATTTATTTGTTAGCAACAAAAATTCTGATCCCAACTGTGGTTATAAGTCCAGAAATGCCTGTAGGTGTTTGGACTACCAGATTTACAACATATGTTAAGGAACAAATAGCATGTGGCAATTGAATGTCCTCATGGTACCCGATGTGAAATTCTTCAACTATTGATCTAATCCTGAAATCACTTAATCTTATTATGTACATGTTGTTAGGTGCCCCAATGATAACTATGTGTCAAACATGGGGAATCGGGAAAATCCAGCCAGGTCAAATGAATATAAGGGTTTATTGCAAGCTTATGATCTCTACATGAATCTGAATTACTAAAGGCCAAAGCAAATTGGTGGTAGACAAGAGTCAGTGGAGTTCAAGGTGTGGAACTTAGATCTCTTGTCAATGTGAAGGAACTCCAGATGAGACTGATGATGTGTCTGACCCCTCCCTCGAGTTAGCCTGTTCATCTCTTATTCAATGATGTCATGAACTATTCATAGACATTTTTGAAAGTGAAAGAAAGGAAAGCCAACCAAAACTTTAAGATGGCAATGAAATAGCAGTTCAACCGAAATGAATGCCTAATAAGCTGCATTTGCAAAACAAGCTACATTTGCCTACCTTTTTGAGTAATGGATATGCTAAACCATAATGTAGTTTGGTTTACTAAATTGTGTGAATCAGACTATTGTGATTTTCAATTTGTCATGTTATCACTCATCACTCAGTACAGGAGTGTGTTCAGTGGTTGAGATTTGTTTATTTATTTTGCTCAGTATTTAAGTTGCTGACATATTTATTTTGCACTCACCAAAAGCAATGTCTCCACTTAGACTCCTAGCTATCAAACACCATTTAGCAAATTCCATATGCACACACACACACAAAAAAAATAGTCTGGATTTCTCTGCTCTGTTCCACTAGAAAAAGATTCCACTCTTCATTGGTAACGGAATACCAGATTATGTGGTAGATGTGAAAATAGTAGAATAACATAGTAAAGTGAGCATTTTTTATTCTTTATGAAGGGAGCTCTATAATCCTGGAATCTGGGAAGGTTAACGATTATGAAGTAGTGTATCCACAAAAAGTCCATGCATTGCCCCAAGGAGGAGCTCAGCCAGAAGAGCAAAATGTAAGAAAAAAAGCAACACATGTGTTTCATAAACTTATTTACTGATGAATCTGACCCTGGGTTTTGCTCAAGATTCATGTGAAGCTAATTGTTAGAATTAAAAGTTTACTATATTCAAAATTTTGCCTTTTTATTATGTTTATTACGTTTTTATGGCAAAATTCCAAGAAACTCCTAATATTTTTATTATTCGTTTTAAAGTTTATGTTCTGTTTTATAAAGGGAAATTATTATAAAGTCACATATTTGTCAAGAGTTCACAGAGTATGCGAAGTGATGATGGGAGGGAGATTAGAATTGGGACCAATCACCTGTTTCATTTTTAGATTGGATCTGATCCATTTTGTTTGCTGATTTTCTTTTATAAAAAGGATATTTAGCCACTAGTAATCAAACACTGAACTCTTTGCATTTCAGGCCAAGTATGAAGATACCATGCAATATGAATTTAAAGTGAATGGAGACCCAGTGGTCCTTCACCTAGAAAAAAATAAGTATGTTAATTCAGAAATTCTTTTAACTATACTAAGACAAATGTGTATTCTTGGACATAATCCCAGTGAAATAATACAGTAATACTGTAAGTGTTACTGTATGGAAGAAATGGCTATAGTTATTGAACATGTTAATTATGTCTTAACCCAGAACTAAGAATTGAATGCTACTCTACTGGGCTATAACAATACAGTATGGAGAATAGAAATGGAATGAAATTATTTTCTTAGCAGAATAGAATAACAAAGTTGGAAAGGACCTTGGAAGGGTCCAATGTCCTGCTCCAGGAAGAGAGCCTGTATCATTCTGGACAAATGGCTCTCCAATCTCTTCTTGAAAATGTCCAGGGATGGAACACCAGGAACTTCTGAGGGGAAGCCATTCCACCAGAGGTGAAATTCAGATGGTTCCAGCAGGTTCGCTAGAACCGGTAGTAAATTTTCTAAGCAGTTCAGAGAACCAGTTAGAAGAAATCTCCTTTTATTTTTTCCCCACTTTACATGGTTAATCCTGTAAGGAAGGCAGGAAAGAAACATCCTGGTGTTGTTTCTAGCCTAATTTTTATTGTCCTGCTTACAAAAACTGTCCACCCAGTCACATGACCCCCCCCAGCCACGCCCACCAAGCCACACCCAAAGAACCGGTAGTAAAAAAAAAAACGAATTCTACCTCTGCATTCCACTAATTAATTTTTTGCTTTATCAGAAATTGCTTCTAGGTTGAATTTCTCCCATGTAAATAAACTAGTAATGTCACAAAAAGAAAGTATACCATAGTCATTGTCCAAAAACCAATAAATGCCACATCACTATTAGCATGGAAGCCACTGCACTGTAAACAAAGGAGGAGTTGTTTAGACTCCTTCCCTCCTATCCTAAAATTGCCATTACAAAGTAGTTGTAGACTTTGTCAGGGTTTCACACAACATCAGCAACACAATCAGAACTCCAAAAAGACAAAGTCCAAGGAATAAGATTTTATTGA
>JAEANM010022276.1:0-11646 GCA_017656035.1 Myanophis thanlyinensis
TATCCTTTTTTCCCAGGATACATATATTGGCATGCTTGAAAGATTCCCTTTAGCCTTTTTTTCTTCTTCAGTGATTCCCCATAAGTTCTTTGCTTTCATTTTTCAACAAAAAGCCATTGTGTATGTGTGTTTGTGCACAGATGTGTATGTGTTTTATTTATTTGAGTATTTATAGCCCACCTTTATTATTATTTTTTACAAATAACTCAAGACAGTGAACCTACCCAATTTTTCACTGTCCTTCATCCTCTTATTTCCCCCACAACATAATCCTGTGAGGTGAACTGAGAGACAATGAGTAGCTTAAAGACACACAACTGGCTTTCAGGGCTAAGGTGGGATCATGGTTTCTTGCTTTCTAGTCTGATGCCTTAACCACTGGACCAAACTGGCTCTCATACACAAATAAAATCTCCTTATACCAGAGGTTTCTTTCTTTTTTTTTCAGAATTAGATATGTATCTATATATTTCCAGGTGTGCTTTAATTCTCAGCCTACTGATTAAAATTGGTGCTAATGATTAATCAACTGAAGTTTTATTTTAACAAGCTACTGATTAATAGGATTAAAGCAACACTTATTTTTCAAATGTTAATGGCTTTTTCTAATTTCATCTTCTCTGAAACAGTATAAGAGTAGACAGTTATTTGGTACCCTTGACATGTTTGGACTTCAACTCGTCAAACCCAGCTAGTATGCCAACTGACTATCACTGCTGTATAACAAAACTCTCTTTTTTTTTGTAGAAGTTATATTTGTTAATCTGAGTTCCAATTTCAGTGTTCGAAAAATGCTCCACTACCTATATCCTTATTTCCATTTTCATAAGACCCATATGGTGAATGCAGAGAGCGGGTTGTAGACTGAATTTACTTATCTTGTTCTGTAGCATCCATGACATTGGGCTCCATGGTCATATATGATTGCAGGTATCTGCTCCTGGCATTCAGGAAAAGCAGATGGAAATGTGAACTTTGGTTTCTATCTACTTGAAAGACAGCCAAAAGTGTATAATGGTTGAGATATTGGACCGGGATTGGGAAAACCCATCTTCAAAATGCAAACCACGATCAACTCATCTATGACTGTAACCAATATCTCAACCCAATCTATTTTATAAGGTTATTGTTATGAGAATTAACTGGAAGGAATACCTTGTTTACTACCTTGATCTCCTATAGAAAAGTTGGAGCACAAATTGGATGGATGGATGGATGGATAGATAGATAGATAGATAGATAGAAAAAGACAAGACCATATTGCAGGGTCCAATTTGGGTTGGTCACTGGGACCAGAGGTTTAGTCTTCTGAGCTTTCAGACTCATTCTGGAACCCATCCTCTGAGCTCATTCTATAAACCTCTAGTCCTGCTGATTGGATCCTGATAATATTATCCAGGGACACATAATATTTGCCTTCATTCACAAAACATATCTCTATATCCAATCTCTATGTTTGGATGGAAAAGTATACATGGAAAATGGAATCAGCTGACATTGTGATTATAACTGTAGTGTCTGCTAAGAATTTTATATCACTAGATAATGAGTAAACATAAAACATAAAACCATGTGTTCCTTTAGAGGTGAGATCCAAAATAACAGATCACTTTGTTGATTTATTTTGTCCTGTATTGCCAGATTTCTTGAACATTTAAATATTCTGTCATTGTCACATAGAGTGAGAAAATTAATTATACCTGCTAATTGAAAAATAATTGTTTGTAAATTGTAGATAGATTATGAGAGATTTTGTTTGTCTTGCTTAGAAAGAATAATAAAGTACACAAGAAAAATGTTAGGTAACTTTTCTTGCATATAGAAAATTATACTGAAAATTTATGATATTCCCTTATTTAGCGTATTTCGCAAAATTGCCCACTACAACTAATATTAAAGTCATCCCTGTATCCTTTATCTATTGAACTTTGTAATTTATATTCAACTTCATTTGATAAAGAAAAAGATAGGTAGACAGTCAGTAAAGCATACAAGCCAGGTTTTTTGACAAATAAAGATGTTTGTTTTGATTTTCAGCTACTGGATACTCTGATTTGTTCTGGTCTTTTATAGCTAGTAATGCTGCCAAGTGAAATTAACAGTGTCCTGGAAAAAGAATATTTGGCATATTAAGCATCTATTTGACAACCAACTGGGAACAAAATTTCTGAACTTAGTGCTAAGCCCTACATTTAACTAGGCAGAGAAGGCAAATGTCCAATTTTGATGTCAAACTTTAGTAATGAAAATGGGATGACAGTTTTGAAATAGAAATTCCATCATCCAAGACTCCACTTCTCAATTTAGCTCCACAGGTTGATGCTAAAGATTGATACTCATATTCCTGATGTTCTTTCCTTCTTGTTTTGTTGGTGAAACTATTGTTTGTAAATTTTGTGAATTGCATTTGTCTTCCCTCTGGTCTGGCTGATCATGTGAACCATAAGATTTCATGTAAACTGCATTCTTTCCATTTTAATGAGAAAGAAAAAGTTTAAGGTATTTAAAACTTGTTACAGTATTAAAAATGTAAATGAGCATGCACTAGATTCAGAGAATTGCTTCATCAAGGAAGGATGTCTTCTATTTTCAGAAAGGCTCCGCTATAATAGGGTAAACAATATTTGAGGGTTGAGGGTGAAATCCTATCTCTTTGTCTTCTGGAGAACTGTCAAAGGATATTTGAGACATCATAATGTTACCAGAAGGAGAATGGCCAGAGCATTTTACCCTGGTCCATATGTGCTTTGTGGGGTTTTATGTATCTAACAGGAACAGCAAGATGCTACCATACTTATTAATAAGTCCAATCCCCATTTCAGTTGCTTATAATTGTCGTTTTAGCTACAATACTGAACAGACATTTTGGAAATTTTAAAATGAAGGTGGCAATGTTTTGCTCCCTAGAAGTCTCCCCAGAAAACATTTTTTTTCCTTTTACAGGGAAAAAAATGCGCTGCCAAAATTAGGTATGGAGGTATGGGACCAAACAGGATTTGGGGACCCGTACAGTCTAGAGACCAAGGCTTCTCCCCCTTTCATTGTAGACTACTTATTGTAACAAGGGGAAAGTGATTGTATCCATGGATGTCCCTTTCATTGAAAGGAGGGGTCCTTGGTGCTCTCTAGCTTGGTTATTCTCTTGCAGGTGTTTCATTACCCAAAGTAGATAACATCATCAGTGCTAGTCTAGTTTGGGTAATGAAACATCTGCAAGAGAACAACCAAGCTCAGAGAGCATCAACAGCCCTCCTTTCATTCCTGAGCTACAAATATTATTCTTTATTGGTTTTATTGAAGGCCCTATCATCCAATGCTGTTTTGATAATCTCTAACAGAGAACAATAGTTTTTTCAAGAAGTTATAGGGAGAAAGAGTCAAAACTCTCTCTGTCCTCACTACATCTCTTGAGCAGGCCTGAGGCAAGAAAGTTTGGATCCAGCCCATTATTTACAAGGCCCTCGTTTTCTTTCCACATCCCTCCCCCCTTGCAGACACTATGTATTCATTTAAAACAGATGAAGTACTTACGTACCCAAATCAATTCAAAACATCATAATTGGGACTAAGGGAAGCATAATGTTCAGCTCTAAATGAATTCATTTTCAGCACATTTCCTCATTTCCCTCCTTGAGTGTAAGTAAGTCTATATCTGCATGCATGATTATACCATTGCCTCATTTTGACTGAACTGAAATTTTATACGGTGACATTTCTCCTTTCCTCTGACTATACATATATTTGAATGGAAGAGCAAAGCTTTTGCAATCACAGCTTGCTATAAATGGTATTCTCCTACTGCATTGGTTAGTCCAAGGTATTATTTTATTTAATTTTACACATATCTGTGTGTATATCTATGTGCATATACTTATATCATCTATGATTTTTCTACCCAACTCATAAACATGACTTTATTAAAGGAACCACTGATGGCAAATTGTTACATGTAGCTACTGCTATATAAGAATTGACTTTCACTATTCATTTATTTATGAAAATTTATATGTCACCCAACTCCCTCTCAGTGACTCCAGGAAGCTTACAAATATAAAATCCCAATATAAAAAACAATAACCTCATAGGAAACTTTGTAGGATCTCAGCCAGTACACCAGTTGTGGTGCCAGTTGTTTTTTTTCCTGGTTTTTCTCTACCATGCCACTGTGACATCCAGCCAAAAAAAACCCCTAGAAGCTGCAGCTACTAACACAACCTGGTGGCAGTGAAGGTATACTACGAAGCCTTCACTGTCATTGAAGATACTACTAAAAATGGATAGTAAATATGAGTGGCAGTGCAGAAGAACACCCACAGTTGCCACAACAGTGGATCTTCAGTGCCCCATTATGCCAAACTCTGTGCTTACAGACTGGCACAACACAGCCACCTCTGTGCCCACAGATGAACTTCATAAGAGCATGTCTTCTTCAAACCTGAAGAACTATCATATATTCCTGGTTACAATCACTTTTAACTTTACCTTCATAGTTTAAAAAACAATCATGTTTTATGAAAAGCTGCCTGAAAAAAGCAAATCAAAACCTGGTACCCCAAACAAAGGAAATTGAGGACTGGTATGAAAATACCTCAGAATCAGTGAAATAAATAAATGACGCACACCAGTGAGAAGTCACACAATTTTATCATCAGTAGCTGGAGAAACTTCAGTGGATGTATGCAGCCTTCTTATTTTTTAGGGTTTTCATTGAAAACATGTGGATAGCGGCATATACACAACCAGCCTCACCCTTCTGTGAAAATAAATTCCCAACAAAATGTGGGCTCTTTGCTCCTTGATATGAGTTGCATTGAATTTTACAGATTGATTATTAGCTCACCGTACAAAAAAGAAAGAAAAAAAAATACACATGGGCACTGGCAGATGGAAAGGAGAAAGCTATTTGTTTCTTATTTGAGATAAAATATAGCCTGCTTCCTATCAAATTCAATTTAAAATATTTAAATTGAAGTACAAGGGTAAGGCATAAGACTTCAAAGTGGCTAATATTACCTTTGTGATTCTTATAGCAATACTAATAGAGCAACACCAATCCAGTAACATTTTCCAACGGTTATCATTGCAGAAATGTTTTTTTGGTTTTGATCTCCTTCAGCTTCCTTTTCCATTAAACACCTTGAAAAGCACAAGATTCCCCCTTTTTTTCATTATTTTGTAAGAATGAAGCAGGCATTTTTGTTTTATAGATGTATCGTAAGGTACCCTGAAAAGACCTTACAGGTAATCCTGTACAGTTCCTTTAGTGACTGTTCAAAGTTACAGCGGAACTGAAAAAAAGAAACTTATGGCTGTTTTTAACACTTAAAGCGCTGTTGCAACATTCCCATGATCATGTGATAAAAATTCAGATGCTTCATATTTACGACGGTTGCAGTCCTCTGGGGTCATGTGATCTCCTTTTGTGACTTTCTGACAAGCAGAGTCAACAAGGAAGTCACATTCCCTTAACAAATGTGTTACTAACCTAAAAACTGCAGGGATTTATTTAACAACCATGACAAGAAAAGTTGTAAAAGGGAGCAAAATTCACTTAGCAACTGTCTGACTTATCTACAGAAATGTTGGGCTCAAATGTAGTTGTAAGTCAAGAACTACCTGTATTGGAGAACAGATAGTTCTGGAATTCCAGGAAAAGATGTTCTTACCACTGATAACATAGAATCATATTTCATGCTTCCTTAAGTGAAAAGAATCACATACCATAGAATCCAAAAGCATTTAATTATCCTAGAATACACTTGGGGTTTTCATGGATGATCTATTCTGTACCAGCAAAATGTATGTCAAAAATACAGATTGCATCTTTTTAGCATGTAAAACAAAATGAGCATAAACAGAAGACAGAAGACACTCGTAACTCATTCAAACACTAAAAGCTAACCCCAAATTACTGAGCTTTGCATGTGTGTATTTTTTTTTTAATTTAAGGATAAGGTATAAGTAATAAAAATAATACACCACTGATAGTACGGTAAAAGAATACGTACATAACACACGTGGATGAAATAAATATGGTCGCATTGGCTTTTATTGTATTTCCTTAAATACAGTATTTCTTCAATGTACTTGCACAGTTCCTTTTAACTCCAAAACTATTATTTTGTCCAGTGGGGTAAATATAAAAGCTGTGTTTTTCAATTTTTGATACCTTCTTTAACTAATTAAGTACCATTGGATTCTTCATTTACTCATTATTTTAAAGTCCAAGCCCTCAGAAAGGTACATACTGTACATAAAAACATCCACCTTCAAATGAATTCTAAAAAGACTTTCCTAGACTTTGGGTTGCCTATTTAGTAACCTTTTTTTTTAGTTGGAGATGATGTATAGAAAGTGTTTTGTTTTTTCCCTTGAGGTGATGTTGTTGTTATATAAAGTTGATAGAAATATAAGTAAATGATAGATAACTAACAGAAGCTCAGATCAGATAAGTCCTATATAAAGGAATTAAATAAAATGCTTTATAACAGGGGTGTCAAACTCACATCGTCATGGCATCGTCACATGACATATCGGGACTTTTTCCCTTTTGCTAAACCAGGTGGGGGCAGAGCCAGTACATGATACATCCAGCCTGTGGGCTGTGAGTTTGACAGCCCTACTTTATAATATATAAAGTTCTTTTAAAAATAAGTTTTATATTTTCTCTTAAATGATGAATCCGATGGGGAATTGAACAAAAACTTCATATTCCACACTGAAAAGAAGGAAAAGTCACTTCATTTCTCAGATGAAATTATCTGATTTATTGAAATCATTCTTGTGGAAAAGCATATTTTCAATTTATTTGACCTTATTCACAGAAAACTTAATTTTTTAAAAAAGTTTTGAAATCCAGAGATCTTGAATGTTATCGTATCTGAGATTAACTGGTCAAAACTGATTTTTTTTCTTTGCTTAATAAATTTGCATCACACATTTCCAGCAAAATGTATTGTTTTACATGGGTAACCCAAACAAACAAGTGCCACTGCTTTGCTTAAAAAAAAAAAAAGGTCAGTACCCATAACATTGATTTTATCATCTTTTCATTGAGCTTTTTTTCCAGAAAAAAAGGTGTGCAAAAGGGAATTAGAAGGAAAATAATAATGATAAAGCATAACAGAGATAAATAGAAGAGAACAAACATCATAGAATTAAGCTACACTTTTCATTGTAACCATGACATTTATTGATAGTTTTAAAAAGCCATCGGATGACAGCTTTTTATTTCTGTGTAAGGGAATTTGTGAAATTGATAGTTGCAGCTGGAGAATGAATGATTAAGACCTCATTGTGCCATGCACCCAATCTTGATGGCTTCTATACTTATGTTCGAGTGAAATAAAATAGAAAGAGAACTATAACCTATATCAGTGATTCTCAACCTTAGAAAACTGGCTGGGGAATTCTGGGAATTGAAGTCCATGCATCATCAACTTGCCAAGGTTGAAAATCCCTGTTTAATGTCAACTTTGCCTTTTGAAATGTACAATAGTCTTTGTTCCTGGAAGCTTTCCTAGGTCTTGAATCATCTCAGATCTTGCTGTCTGGTTTTGACTGCCTGATACCAATGCATAAGATTGATTGGCTAGCTCCAACCATATCCTTTCCATATTTGATACCATATTGATTTCCACTTTATCCTAAACTGAATGCTTTTGTGTTGTCACATATTTCATTGATACTACTCTTCCAAAAACCATAGTCACTTCTTATTCAGCATTACTGTATATGTTAAACAATGACATTGTTTAACTCTGAAAACTGTATACACATATTACGTACATCTGGTAATGTGTTCTACTGAGCTCAATAGGGATTACTTCTGAGTAGGCTTCCATAGGTTGCATTGTGAATCTGTATATTTTACAAGCTCTCAGAAAATTTATGGCTTTCCATTTAAAAAATTGTAGTATATATATATATACAAAAGTATATGTTAGTGTGCATGCATAAAATCATTTGCATTTGATGTACAGCCATTATGAGGGGGAAAGAGACCAATCTTCTTGTTTCAGTTCAGAAAAGAAGGCAGCATAACACAGACAAAGACAATGAGGCCATTCTATTTAAAGTCAGTTTAATTTCAGAGAAAGGTGAATTGGTATTGTTTCTGAGGCTGTCCATGAGAAAAGAGGAAATAAATTGCATGGTACAAGAGAAAGGCTTGTGCAGATGGCGACAGCCTGTCATTATATTAGAGTTTGAGACTGATCTTGGCAAAAAGCTAAAATAGCCAGTAAAACTTCAGTTAACGATTTACAGTGTTAGCATTAAAGAGAAAAAGAGATACTGTATGTTAAATTTAAACATATACATAGGGTATTCTCTACAAAGGGACGTTTAGAATTTGGTTTCCAAATACTATCTTGCTTGCCACATTTCTGTCTTCAAATTTCCAATCTCTGACTCTTCTTTAAAGAAGTTTGAAACTTTTTCAAAGGTTTATATTGAGATGACTCTAAAATTTCTGTTCCACTCCTATCAGTAAAAGAGGAAGGTCTTTTCACTAAGATCTTTTTTTAATCTAATAGAAATACTTTTAACTTTCTTAGAATTCCTATCTATTCTTTAAAGGCAGTATTTAAATTCATTTTTTGTATTATAAGTGTTTTCAAAGAAAGATGACAAGATGTGATAGAAAGTATCAGAAAATCTTAAGTGGAAAACTGATTTAAAAGGTTAAATCATCTTCATTTATTTTTACACTATATTATTTTTATAAATATCTCAAAACAGCAAACACACACAATACTCGTTCTTCCTCATATGTTCCCCAAAACAACAACCCAGTGAGTTGAATTGGGGTGAGAGAGTGACTGGCCCAAAGTCACCCAGCCAGCTTTTATTCCTAAAGCAAGACTAGAACTCACAGTCTCCTGGTTTGTAGCCTGGTGCCTTAATTTTAAATTCTATTTTTAGCTGGGATAGTAATATTATTTCCATTTGAAATGTGGACCTGGGAACTTTTTAGGTCAGCTACTATTTAATATATTAATTTGGCTTATTCAACAAACAAGCACAAAAACACAGCAAATGCAAAGTCTAGCATAATCTGTACATTTCTGTATTCACATTTTTTACAACACTTAATTATTCAGGGTAGAGTTGGGGTGATTGGATGGAGCTGAGCATTTACTGCCAGATGCCCTTCCTGATGCCATGTGGAGTTCACAGCAGTTATTTTTTCGTTGTGCATCAGGAGAAAAATATCTGCTGCTACCTGGCATCAATGAGCCACAGTGGCACAGTGATTAGAATGCAGTATTTCAAGCTACTTCTGCTGCCTGCAATTTGGTAGATTGAATCTCATCAGGCTCAAGGTTGATTCAGCCTTCCATCCTTCCAAGGTTAGTATTATTTATTATTTATTTTATTTTCCAAAATTTATATACCGCCCCTTCTCCCAAGGGACTCGGGGCGGTGCACAGCAAATAAAAAACATACATACATAACAATCTAAAAAACTAATTAAAATAATTATATGATACTATTTAAAATTAAATAAATTTAGTATTAAAATCAACAATTAAAATGAATTAAATTTAAAATTTAAAATCCCAACTAACTTAACAAATTAAAAATTTAACCCTAGGTATCAGGCCAGGCCGGCTAGCTGGAAAAAGTGGGTTTTTAACGTACGTCGGAAGGCTCGGAGATCAGTAATGGTCCGAATCTAATAACAGAAAATTAGTAAAATGAGGACCCAGATTGTTGGGGGCAATATACTGACTCTGTAAAACTGCTTAGATAGGGCTGTAAAGCACTGTGAAGCAGTATATAAGTCTAAGTGCAATTGTTATTGCTACCTGGGATTGAACTCTCAACTCTCTGAGTGGGAGGGAGGTGAGTGTCTTCACCACTAGGCCACCATGCTGTTCATATTTCTGTATTCTCCATAATTTACAATTCAGCATATGTATTTTCCTGATCTTTCCTGATGAATGCATTTTCTTATACAAAATTATTTAGAAAAGGCAAAATCTATGGAAATAACAAAGGATGATTAAAGGGTTAAATCCAAACTCATATTTGGGATAGTTAACAGATTATTTTTAAAGGTAATTCTCTATTCTATATCTGTGCATGCATAAAATTTTACATTGATAAAATATGCAAAACATGACTATGTAAAATCCCATTTTAACAGACATTCCGATTTTATAGACACTTCTGTTAAACCAGGGTTACACTGTGTCTCTTAATATATGCCTTAAGCAGCAGCATTTTACTATGGAAATTTTTGTATATGTTCTATATCTTTATAATCATGACTTTGCCACAAATTAAACTACAAACCTGGGATTTCTTGGTGGTTTCCCATTTTATAATTCAGATCTATGAGAGTCAATCTACCTTGAATGTCACTTCCTTATCAGAAGCTGTAATGGGGAGAACAAATGAAAGTTGTTTGGGAAGGCAGGGTTGCAACAATAGGATGGGTAGACCATTCTAAGGAGAACAATTGAATTTTAATCCATTGTCTCTAGTGGCTAGTATATTATTTTGCAGGAAATTTTGCTCTCTCTACAAGCTGCGGCTGATATAAAGCTGCAGATCAGGGTCCATATTTATAACATAAACCCTACATTCATATTATGGTTTCCTGAGTGGATCTGTACTGTACATTTTTTTTTAAATCAAAGACTCTTTATGTAGCAATAGCAATTAGACTTACATACCACTTCACAGTGCTTTACAGCCCTCTCTAAATAGTTTACAGTGTCAGCATATTGCCCCCAACAATCTGGGTCCTCATGTAACTTCATTTGCATTGATGTTGATGCTTAGTCTGAAGAAAGTTAGGCACAGTGTTTAGCACAATCAGTAATTGCTGTATGAATTTTCAATCACATAAAAAAGTGGAGATGCCTTCCCTCATTCATAGCTAAACTTCTTGTAACTACATGGAGAGAGAGATAAAAAGTTTTTTCAGCAAAGGTATAGAACTGATTTCCCATTGTCTTTTTTTTTTTAGATATTTTTGAGATATTGTTCAACTTCCCAAATTAGCCTGCAATCCTGGGATTTCTTTGTGGTTTCTTATTTTGTTTAAATGTAATGTAATTTGGAAACAGGAATGCACATTTTCTAAACAATACAGAAGAAGAACATATGGGCATTCATTTAATTGAGTCCTAAGCAGGTCAAAAGACAGAAGGAGAATCAACGACACCAACCTTAACAAAGTTACTGATAAATGAGTTAATATACCTAGATTCCAAGACTCTGTAATTCAGTCCTTTTACCCTTACTGTAAACCTGACTAATGAGACTCTGTGAGAACATAACTTCTTGTTTGTGAATTGTTGTTAGGAACTCAAAAGTATGCTTCAAAACTGGTTATGTGTACTTCAGACCTTGTTTATCAAGAAGCATATTACAGTGTTACCTATTTAGAAGATATAAAAAGGAATACCCATCCATTCTTCTTCTGAAAGATTTTGGAAACATCTACTTCCAATTCAATTCCAATTCAATCCTTTATTGTCAATGCACAACGTGTGTGCAGCAAAAATGAAACTGAAATTCCATTCTTAGGTTTTGAGGATTCCATCCCATGAAGGTTCCAAGCAAGAGCTACCAGATATCTGCTACTTTCTAAGACAGAGCCACTTTTTTGGACATACTTTATTTATTTAT
>JAEANM010022277.1:0-11646 GCA_017656035.1 Myanophis thanlyinensis
TTTGGGGGGGGGGTTATTTTATTTTTTGGTAGGGTGGGTATTTCTTTTCTTTTGTGTAACTATTGCATTCAATGTCCCAAACACCATATTTAATTTTGTCTTTAATGCTTCCCTGTCAATGTAACATTAATATTGTGTGCTTTAAATGGTGTATTAAAATAAATTATTTTATATGGTTTGTTTAATTTTGTTTTATGGATAATAATCTAATATGTGTATGTCTAGACTATATATATATTTTAAGTAAGTGGTTGAAATTTCTATGGATTATGATACAGAACTGTTTTACTTTGGCTGTGTAACATTTCAGTTAAGGCATTTTATTCAAATGAGATTCAATCCAATTTCCTAATGGAAGCAGCTTTCTAAATCAAAACACTGCAGCAATCTGAAGCATCCAGATTAATTGGATATTTCACATTCCTTTTGAAAATTCAAATAGTTCTTGCCCATATTCAAAGACATGTTTTCTCACTGATTTGAAAGTTCAAAGTTAATCAAACTGATTTTCCAAACCAGAACACAAATTTGACACAGATGAACACAGATCATACACTATAGTATTTACAGTGTCGAAAAGACATTAAGAGGTTTGATCCAGGACAGAAGAAATTACTGCCAGTGAAAGGTCTTAGTGTGATAAGACAGATGTGAACAATTCTCAAGCTAGAGAAGACCAGTATTTAAACAAATTTCAGCTGGCTCCCAAGGCCATTGAGGGACCAGCTAACAATTAATCAACTCAAAAAGGTAAAATGAAAATGCCTGCAGCTTGGACTTTTTTTGCACTGCAATGGGGAAACAACTTTTTGTTTATAATTTAATTCTTGTATTCAAGAAACTTTCTAAATCTAGTTAAGGTGTGCTTGAGAATTTTGTACTAGCCTCCGAATAAGAGCTTTACATCTAAAGACGCAAGATTTATTGACAAACCCTGGTATGATACCTGACAGAGTCTTGAAGAGCTTGTAGAAAGTTATAGATTATATAGACCATAGCAAACTTTCAGTAACAAACCAACATGATAATGTTAACATTAAAAATGTTACAAAATTTCAAGAAAAAAAGAGAAGTTTCATTCCAGCATTAGGAATTCAAAATTCTTACTATTTGAGGATTTCATCCATCTTCCTGCATTATCATTCTGATTGGCATTGTTGTAATGAATCTGGCTTCATGGAGTAGTTCATGTTTACTGTTCGGACTGTGAGAGAACAAAAGAAAGGCTGCTTGATTTAAGATGCTTTGGCATTCATTGTCCTCAAATTTTGATGGTCCCCTGATTTCATCCTTTGTATTAAATATCTTTCTGATTCTCATCCAACCTCATATTCAAATCTTCCATTTCAATTCTTTGCTCAGCTACCTGTAGCATACATATTTATGAATTATGTGTTGGTGCCATGGCCGCAAGGCAAGGCAGGTGTCAGGGTGTGGATGGCCTGGCTCTGGTGGCCCTGCAGTAAGCTAATATTTGGATGCCCCTGAAGCCATGCTATCAACACTCGAGATCTGCCTCCCTTACAGTCACAGCACTACCATACCTTATCCATTCAGTCCACAAGCAAGCAAAACAACCTGACTGCTGGCTATGTGGAGTCCTACTGGACAGGGCTGCCAGAGCTTCTGCCATGAAGCTAGGCAGGTGTTGCAGCACAGGTAGCCTGGCTATGGGGTGCTATGTGATATGTGATATCTCCAATCTTCCTACGGTGGCAGCCTCCTGCCCTGCCATGAGCAAGCAGAAGAAGTGGGCCTTTAATATATTGGGGGGGTGGGGGAAAGAGAAAATAAGGTACCCCTGAAAATAAGATCTAGTGCTTATTTTGGGATCCAAAAGAAAATAAGACCCAGTGTTATTTTCGGACAAACGTTAAATGTAAGTGCTGTTGCCATTGCTATCTATCACAAAATTATTTTCTGCATTCAACACTTAAATCTCCTTTCAAACTTTTCTTAAGCCTTTCCCTGATATCCTTACATACACTTTGCCCAAAAATCTAGGGGTGAACAGGAAGCGGCCTCACTGAAATGGATGAATTCCAATTTCATCAGGCCTAGCCAGTCTCACCTTTGACAAAATCTAGACAATTACAAATTCTCTGTGTTTAGCCCATTCACAGCATATCTGTATCATGGCATTCTGGGATGCAGTTAGGCAGGACACTGACGATTCTGATCATGAACAGCTCTGTAAAGTAGAACTGCTCACTAAAAAAAAGTTGTTTATTAAATGAACAGTGAAGTGTTGAATTAAATAGTGTACATTTTTGTATACAATTTCTATCATATCTTGAACATTGCCATATCCAAATGTTATAGTTAGTAGAACTTTATTCAGTTCTACTGGTATGTTTCCAAGTTCTCTATTTTATCTGCTTATACTTGTAGCTGGCTTTAACCAATTTCCAGCTGGTATTAAACACTTCAATGTTGACTTAAGAAAATTTTATTATTTGTAATTTAACTGGTGAAAAACCACAATTCTTCATAATAAAAATTATCTGTATCCTACCTGGGGGCTGTAAACATCCAGAATCCCACATTACTGGAAGTAGATACAGAAAAAAAGGTCAAGACAAGAAATATAGACAGTTGTTTTAATGATTGATAGATCAGTAATGAAGGATCATTTCTCAAACAGGAAATAAAATCAGTTTTATTTCTATAACTGACGCTACCAAGTGTTGACTAATTACACTATTGTGGGATATTAATATTTTATATCATCTTTTCACAAATAAAGAACTGTGTTAGATAGCAAAGAGGATGAATAAGAGAAAAGATATGACTGACTAAATTGTTTTCCTTTGAAATTCAAATTTTCAGCTACATCTTTGTGTCATTTGATGTCAGAAATATATTGCACCTCTCCATCTTCATGATGAAAGAAGCAATGGATAACTAAATTATTCCTTCCATTCCTAGGACAATAGAATGACTAGCTAGAATAGTGTTACTTTCCTTATTTATATGTCATATAAGGTTTTTATAAGAAAGAAGAAACAGCGGTGGGGGAGGGGGGAATTACAAAATATTGGCACTTGCAGATTGAAATGGAACGATTGTGAAAAAATAAATTGTACTGATGCCTAAATGAATTTCTTGATATCTGGAAATGTTGAGTTTATCAGACCCGACCATCCTAATTTTACAAATAACCACCCTGCTTGGAACTGCCTGTATACTTGGACACTACCCTAATAATTCTTAGGTCCTTGGTTAAGACTTTAATCTTACGTCTCTATCAGTCTTAGACTGTGAATGCAACTGTAGGTTACTTGCTTATAATAATAGTCATTGTTATTCATGAACTTATTTTTTTAACTTTGTTGTTTGCTGTCCAAAGTCACTTGTTTTGTTAGATCTATCTAAATTTGAACAGTAAATAAATACAATTTAAAAAATAACTGTTATTGCCATTGCTTTTATTTTTATTTTTATGAATTTGGTTCTTTCCTGCCCTCTTTTTGGAGGGTGAGGGGTGAGTGAGTGTCAGAGTTTGAACAGCAGAAAGTCCTTTAGTAAAGTTTTCATACCTGATAAGTGGATAGTTTGCTTACCTTGCTGCAGTGCTTTGTGAGGATATATATTTTTATTAGGTTTTATTTGTGATTTTACTGCAATCCATAGTCATTTTTTGACCATATTGCAGGACATTTAGGAAAGTTTATCATTTATACTGCATACTGCAAAGACATACAGATTTTGCATTTCATTAAGCTCTTGAATCCTTCTTAGTCAATTCCTAGATTTGTGAGTCTGTTAAAAATGAAATATTGCAGACATATTCTTCTAGAGTAGGTAGTTTCATGTAGAATCAGGTCACCTTACTGAATATTTATTGCAAAAACAATCACATGATAAATATTATAATAAATTGACTGGTTTTTATTAGTTAATTTATTTGATTTGGTTACCCCCTCCAAAAAAAATAATTCACTAGACCCCCTCCTTTCTTTAAAAAAAAACTTTTTTGCTTTTTAGCCTCACCTAATTCACAAACGAAAAACATGTATACTTTTGTAACATTCATATTAGATTCCTGAGATGTACTTCAAATACCTAAACTTCATTTCATTACATATGCAAATACAAATGTATTGCAGACCAATGTTTTTCAGATTGTGATAAACATGCCGTTGATACAACAAAAAAACCTTTGTGTGGGATGCAATACGACACATTTTCAGAAATCCATATAAACAGAGAATGAGGAAGACTTGATGAGAAGAACAGAAAAACCACTGCACAGCCTTGCAGCCTACTAAACTGAGGCAGGATGATTCAATGGTTTATTTAGTTATCCACTTTGTTTACTTAAATTTATAGCCTGCCCTTTTTCATTAGAACAGGTGGAGTACAATATACAAAATTTAATCAATGATTGTGGCAGCAGAGAACAGCAGTCACTGATGATGACATTTCTCTCCTCTAGTTGTGGAAAAGATGGCTTGGCTGTGCTGTATGCCTTTAGCATATATTGGAGAGAAGCATACATTGGAAAGTAAATGGGAATTATTTAGAAATTGGGACATAATAGGAGTTTTTAAATTATTATTTATTTTTCTACCATTAATTCAGTACTGATTCCCAGAGCCTGCTTGGACTAGTCCCTGCAGTTTTGTCAGCAAAATTTTTGAAAATGATTTGCCATTGTTTTTTTCCTAACACTGAGACAAGTAATTGACTCAATGTTACCCAGCTGGCCTCATGCCTAAGGCAGGACTAGAACTTACAGTCTTTTGGTTTCTAGCCTGGTTGCTTTAATTACTACATCAAACTGGCTCTCAGTGGGAAATGACTGCCACATATATATAATAAATTACAACCTGGAGTTTGGGTGGTTCCTTCTTTCAGGCCCGTTTTGTATTGGGGTTTTATAATATAAGGAAAGATTTGGTTTCCTCTTGAGCATGCAAATAAGTAAAATACAACTACAGACTTCTGATTAACAAGTGTAATGTTTTGTTTACATCTTTCAAAGCAGTGGAATTATCTTTGTGCCTGACAGTTATAGCAATAAAAGTTATTGTTGATGATCTTACTGAATGTTTAATATTTTTAGAGTTTACATAATTGATGTATACAACAACAATGTTCATTCATTTGAGTCAGGTTTTACTCTTAGTCACTAGTCCTTGAATTTTTCTTGGATTTTTTTTTTTTCAGAAATGGTTTGTTATTCTTCCTTCCTAGAGCTAAGAGAGAGTGACTGGCGCACCTTATCTAAGGCAAGACTAGAACTCCTGGTCTCCCAGTTTCTAGCTAGTTTCTAGTTTCTCGAGATGCCTTAACCATTACATTGAACCTAATATAACCATATTAATGTCTTTTGAAAAAGATTTGTTTGCTTTTTATCTTGCATTGATCCTTGATTTTTAATAAGCAAATTGGTGGTAGAACTTAAGTAATAGCAAGTAAGAATCACTGAGCAATGCCCAGTGGATATAAAATGGATATTTTTTTAAAATACAGCCAACTCAAATATGACATGAGAATACAGCACAGATTACTTTTACATAGATTTTACAATTGTAAACAATATAACTTGGTTTTGACTTATGATTTACTGATTGCATCTTTGGCTTAGAATAATATGAAAATTGATATGAAGAATTGATGGGTATGAATTAAATAATTAGCCAATTATTTGCCCAAGTTTCTAATGTTTATCTGTAACAGGTACAAGTAAATTTAAAAGGAATATCCTCATCAAACATGATAGATAGACATGTATAATAGGAAGTAGCTAAGTATCCTGAAGAAACTTTATACTAAGCTAATTGAAACCAAGTGAAAGATTCTTTCTAAATGTATGACACATTTCTTATTGTGGGACTAAGGACAGTGCTAAAAGGTTTTCTGTAAATGCAAATAAAATATGTTTTAAGTGTCAAGACAACCAAGTAATCTCAGGTAAATGTGATTCCTTTTAAGAATTACAAAATGGAAGCTTTGTGTGCACTCTGTTATTTGCTTTTGGAATCAAAGCTTAAACACTGTAAAAGCTTAAACTGCATTTCAGGCCTACCATTAACAAAATATGGGGAGTTCAGTTATTTATTTATTTGATTGTTTGTTTATTGGATTTATGTGTGCTCTTTTGGGAGTTTATAGTGGGTAGTAGTGGAGTGTCTGCCATGAAATCTCATCTTAAAGAAATTGATCAATTATTTAGTGAACACAAACTCCCCAATCCAATAACTGTTGGGGTTTTTTGGGGGGAGGGAGTGTTTTATTTTTTTTAACTGGTATTGTGATATAAAACCATTGGTGAACATTGGTCAATAAACATTCTAAATTCAGCTACCTGCTGTACAGAACAGTCGTAGATTTCTGTCTCCCTTGCTTTAAAAACTGCTGTATTTCTTTCTGTAAGAGAGGAACTGTCTCTCATAATGCTTCTTTTCCACCTTGAAGCACACTTGATTCACAGATTGACATTGATTTTGTGTGAAGATGAGAGGGCCATTCTGAAGGTAATACGTCTGATGCAGTGTTGCACAGAACATTACGGTTTAATCAGCCTGCTACCATTTGCCATCCCTGGAATTGATTTATAGTTACAGAAGGGTGGAAAGGAATAATTTGGGCTCTGTTTGTGAAGGTATACAATTTATTCTGATTTCCATCTTTGGAAGAGTGATGTGACTGATTAAACTATTTTTCATAAAGCTGAAAAACTTCATTAATTGCAGTAAAAAATTTAAAAGAAACATGCACAAAAGTGAAAAAAGATTCAATCCCCTACATTGTATGCACATTTTAATATATGTGGAGAATTGTAAACAGACAACAATCCTTCAATGTCAGGGGAAGGAAAAATCTTTGATGCACAATTTATCTGATCTGTGGTAATTTGTCAAGGAGCTTCTGACTTCCTTCTTGTGATGCTTTCTTATAAGGGCCCACTATCTTCCCCAAGCAACAAAATTTATTTCTTGTCTGCAAAAAAAAAATATATAACATTACTTTTTCCTTACTTCATAACCTACTCAGCCATAAATCCTCAATAAACTTTATGCATCCTTTATTCTTCATAAAATTCATGATGACCAGGCTTCAGAATACAAAAGAAAGTTGTCTCCTTCTCACAAAACAGTTGAAATGGAAGGGAGACTTAAGCTCTGTATTTTGAACACCAACTTTTTGACCCCATTTGGCAACCAGAACGAATGAAAGAATATCCATAACATAGATTGGAGAGATCTCAAAAAATAACTACTAGTCTTAGAGCTATTGAAACTTCAGCAAGCTAGTTGCCAACTGCCTCTGGTAATAAAAAGAATGCAATGTAAGAAATAACAGAATAACAGAATAAGTCGAATGGACCTTGGATATCTTCTAGTCTCCTACTTCCTCTTCTTCTGAAGAGATTTTAGGGAGCAGGACTGGAAGTACAGAATGGATTCTTTCAAGCAGCTGCTTTGACTTTCACAAGCAAACCACTGCTACCATCCAAACTTATTTAATATCAGTGAAACTAGATTAAGAATGGTATCAACGGATAATCCAGTACTTAAATAATATGCCTGATGAATGAGCATGTGAACAAATATGTTAATTTCCTAAACAGAAGCTGAACTTGTGTTCAAAATGTGTGCTGAAATAAGTTTTAAATTGCAAAAGGGGGGAAATTGTGACATAATGCATTGTGGTTTTCTTCCAGTAAAACAATGTAATGGATATTAGAAGATGTAAGCAGAGAATAATAGGGTATAAATGTAAAGCACCTTTAGGAATAAATGCCAAATGTGACCATTAGCCCCAAACCCGTTTTCTGTATGCTTGAATAGCAATTGAATTGGTGAAGCAGGCAACTGGAACATTGCGAGATGGAATGGGAAATGAAATTGCATGGGATGGTGGAGTGCCTAAACTATTAAATAAATATTTCCTAACTGCACAGTCAGACCTGGGTCATCCAAATCAATGTGCAAATAGCTCATTTTCAGAGATTGAAGTTAATAGCAAATACTTCCTTGATGTCTGATTTCTACAATCTTTGCCTGCTTGGATATATGAATAGACAGACTGCATGTGTAAAAAAGATCTCCCAGTGTTTCAGAAGGTAGATTTGAATTTTATACAATTTTGTAGGAACAACATGATAGCAAGTTATTTATGATACGTACATGCTGCTGTAGCAGATGTACAGCTTATCTTTTTATTCCTTATAACTATTCCTTAGATAGGTTAGCCAATAATTTTGTATTTTGGGGGGATTTTAATTGAACAGAAAACTGAAGGTATATCATATTAAATCCAATCTGCATATACATCATATTTATTTTGAGGCAATGTTAATGGCCTAAAACCTTAAAACCATTGTAATTTTAAAACAAAGGTCAACAATTTAAACGTCACCTTCTCTGGTATCTTTTCTCATAAATTTAGGTATCAATAGAAATGAATATGTTTTAGATCAATAATAACTCTGACTATAAAGCAAACATGTTTTCATAGATTTCCACAAAGGAAACTGTGGAATAGAAAGAAAGGAAAAGAAAAGAAGTTAACATGCTGCCATGCTTTCATTTTATTTCCTATTTGTTTGAAGCAAGTAACTCTCTATGGCGTTTTTTGGGGTTTTGCTCCATTGTGAGTTGGTTTACTTCCCAAAAATGGTATTCAGAAGGAAATACACATTCTGAGATACTATATAATAGCTGAGACAATGAAAAATGAAATAAAATACAGCATCTTTCTTTCTTACTGAATAAGGCAACAGACAGATTGTATGTACAAATAGACAGTATATGTTTTATCATAAGAAACAAAATATATATAAATATATTACCTCCAAACCATCAATACTCAGGCTGCCTGTTGCACTCCATAAAACCTTTTTAAAAGGCCTACTTTAAAAATACATTAAGTAGAACAAATATAATTATTAACATTATTTCTAGTTTTATTATTTATAACTTAGCTTTTATATCTAGACTGTAGTATAACGTATCCATTGCAACATCCACAACATATAGAGTGTAATATGCATATTAGAAAAGCCAATATTGTTAGTATAATTAGTATATTAATATATTCTGAAAGACCCCAGACCTGAGGGTATAGCAGAGAACAAGGACATGATTTAATAATCCAACTGTGAGGTGATTGAATTTAGTTATTTTCTTTTCAGAAAAGTTATAGTTGAAATACCAGGTTAGCTGAGCAGAGATTCTTCCTTGCTGTTTATTTCCATAACTGATATTAACCAAGGAGATTCCTCAAGGTAACCAGTGATTCCTTTACAGGAACCAAAGTCTCATCCAAATCAAAACAACTCACTAATCTATTTCCAGAACCACAGTATTATCATAATTCAATTTCCATACCATCACTTTCTCCAGGCAATTGTCCAGCACCCTCAAAATCCTTTGATTTAAACAGGCAAATCTTATGAGCATATTGATGTCAATAGAAACTCCTAGTTTCTATTTGATTGCTCCTAGTGGTTTTATGTATAAATCTATTTTCAAATGTTTGTGGTTGACATGTGGAAAAGTGTGTGTGTCTGTGTGTATGTGTGAGAGAGGGTGTATTAAGCTTTCCTAGATTCCATTCACATATGCACAATATTTGCATGATGAAGTCTTCAGGCATTGTGGAAAGCTACATCCCCTGGATACACTGTGGATTTTTTCTGCAATTATATAAAGCATGTTTGACTGGTGGTCATAATCTCATGGATGAAGCATTAGGCACATGCATTCATAGATGTGTAATGTTCCAATCATATTAAAGCCATTCTCTTGTCAGACAGGTCATAACAAATTGGCACATTATTGTTCAGGAGAAAGAACTATCTTATTTGTGTTTGAAAGCTGTTTACCCATTTATAGCAGACAGAGCCACTGATGAAGTTCTTTGCTTAACATTTTCTCTTCAGAGAAAATGAGGACAGTGACAAAAATCCTAACTGTTCTTGTGACAATCAAACATTCTTTTTTTTCCCAAGGGACTGAGGATTTTTTTTGTAAAAAAAAAAAGTAAACCTTTACTGCTTGTAACAAAATGAAACCTTTGATGTATGTTTGTTTATCTACAGACGTGGCATAGATTAACACATATCCTAATGGTTGAAATAAATGAACTCACTCCTTTAAGAATTGTTTACCTGCAGAGCATACAAGTAGTTGAAAGTCATTCTTCATGATCTTATCTACAGTTCATATTTTACAGATGCTGCTTCACAGGGATAAACTTACACCCAGGAGCACATTCTATGCATATTTAGGGATGATGCTGTCATAAATATTAATTTTCAGCTTTAGATTTGTATATTTTGAAAGATGAATGATCTCAGGAAAAAGAAAAACGTTTATGTCCTTCCACTACCTTGTAAATAATGTGTATAAAAATTGAAGACTGGCAAGAAGTGACCTATTAGAGGAAACAGAATGTCAAATCAAGTGTTTTTTTAGTGTGTGATCATTTCCTGAAAGGGACAGGTGGAGAACTTACTTGAAGTGCTAGCCATTCACCCCTGCAGATGTTGTTCAAGTGCAAGACAAGTTACATGCAAAAATGAATTTGTTGGTTTCAGTGACTGCTCCTTGCTGCATAATTTAATACAATTGGCAGATGTCACTAGGAGACTATGGAAGACTGAAGGGTTCCATAGATTTTAAAAAGAGATTTTTTTTCTAAAGTAGTCTCTTTAGAAAAAGTGGGAGGAGAGATTTTTCTGCTATGTATTGAACCATGTTCGTTAAACCCAGTTTTTCCATCATTTACCTGGGAAGCTAATGTCTTCCCAAAAAAATGGAGGAAATCATGGAAGTTCTCAGGCATCTAGATCATGGTTGTCCCAAAGGTATTTTTTCAAGAGACAGCTGGATTTTCTTTGTTTTTCCTTGAAGACGTTTAACTTCTCATCCAAGAAGCTTCCTCAGTTCAGAAGCTTCTTGGAAGACAAGTGAAATATCTTCAAGGAAAAACAAAGGAAATTCCAAAGCTGCCTCTTGAAAAAGCACCTTACTATCCTTCTCTTAAGGAATCAGCAGGTAGCTTCTTCCACGTTTCTTTAAATATCTGTTTATTAAAAATGCATTCCTAATTTGGGAGTTCATTGTTACATGTGTTTTAAAGAAGGTTGAAAGTCATAGGACTATCCTAAATATTCCCTGTGTAACAATCTGTTACTTAATTTTCCCCTTTTCCCTTTCAAAAAAAGCCTTCTTTATCTTTCTTATTCTCAGAATTCCCTCTTTTGGGTTCTGACACAGTCACTTTACAAAAGGGATATTTAAATTGATTTTAAATGTTTTATCTATATTGACTAAAAGATAAAAGGATAAGCAGTTTTAAGTAATGAAGGACATTTGGGAAGCACTACTTTAACTACTTCTTTATATTTTGTTTTGGAGTGTTTCAGAGATTGCTTGCTCCAGCCAAATTCAAATTTATTGGTCACATAACTGACCAATTTATGTGATATGCAGTGAAATGCTTACGCGACTGCCCACGACCGCGAATAAGTTAATGCAAAATGGGAGGGTGGGGTAGGAAATAAGTTGGGGATAGTTGGGAAGGTGGGAGTTAGATACAGTACAGTGGGTTAGTTATAGTCCTGAGTGTTCTTGTGGTTCCTGGTTTAGTGTCCGTATTGCCTGTGGAAAGAAGCTTTTTCTCATTCTC
>JAEANM010022278.1:0-11645 GCA_017656035.1 Myanophis thanlyinensis
TACTTAGACTTATATACCACTTCACAGTGCTTTACAGAGGTTTATGGAGTCTTCATTTTACCAACCTTGGAAGGATGAAAGGCTGAGTCACCCTTGAGCTGGTGAGAATCAAACTGTTAGCAGAATTAGCCTGAAGTACTGCATTCTAACCATTGTGCCACCATGGCTCTTATATACATAGGAGGATATACTAATTGTAGTATCTGGAAGGTCTGAGGATCTCGATGGGAAACAACAGCTTATGTGTTCTCCTAGAATAGCATATGTTACATCTCTGTTTTATGAGTTACATCAGTTGCAAGATTGCTTCTGGGTCCAACTCAAGGTGTTGGTTTTAACCTTTAAAGCCCTTCATAGCATACATTTGGGATATCTGAAGGACCGCCCTTCCCCTATTACATCAGATTGCCCCATTAGATCTTGCAAACAAGAGACGCTGTGAGTAACATTGGCTAGGGATCTACAGTGAGACCCAGGAGTCAGAATAATAGAGTTGGAAAGGACCTTGGAGGTCTTTTAGTCCAACCCCCTGCTTGAGCAGAAGACCTTAAACAAACATTCTAAACAAGTGGCTATGCAGTCTCTTCATAAAAGCCGCCAGTGATGGAGCACTCACAACTTCTGAAGGCAAGCCATTCCACTAGTTAATTGTTCTCACTGTCAGGAAATTTCTCCTTAGTTCTAGGTTGCTTCTTTCCTTGATTATTCCATTGTTTCTTGTTTTGCCTTCTTTCCTTGATTAGTCCATTGTTTCTTGTTTTGCCTTATGGTGCATTAGACAATAGGGTAACCCCCTTCTTTGTGGCAGTCTCTCAAATATTGGAACACTGCTTCATGTCAACCATAGTGAAAAGAAGTTCACTAGATCAGACATACCTAATTCTTGCAACTATTCTTCATATGTTTTAGCCTCCAGCTCCCTAATCATCTTTGTTGCTCTTTTTTGCTATGGTACCCACCTTATGGAAAATTCTTCTCCCCTAAATTAGATCAGTTCAATCTCTTTTATTATTCAAAAGGGACCTCAAAACCTGATTGTGTTATCATGTCAGTGGCTTCCATGGAACCAGAGATCTATTTAGATGGCTCCATGGTTCAGGTGCCATTTTTATCCTCCCTTTGCCTATGGTTATATTTTTGATTTCTTTATACTTATAATATGAGTTTTTATATTTTTATCAGTTGTTTTTTCATTTGGTGTTTTATCTGATGGTTGTGCATTGTTCAGATTCACTTTTGGTTAGATGGCTGTATAAATTTGATAAATAATATATATATACTGTATATTATCTTATTAACTACAGCTAAGTTAATGGGAAATCATTTAATCAAATAATGTTTAATAAATTGACTTAGAATTGGTTCAAAAAAATTCTTAAAAGTACCAGACAGAAGGGATTAGAGTTACATTTATGGCTACCTGATGTGTTGTATATATTTAAGGTAATAATGTAATATAGAGAACCTGAGATACAAAAGAAGAATAAATTCTGTTTTAGTTACTCTTCCTGGTGACATTACTTCTAGAGGTTATATTTCATTAATTTATATACCTTTGGGGATCTTGAATAATGTTCAGTTGCTCTAGAGAAGGTGATATCTCTGGAAAGCCACATGGCCACCATAAAGCTTTATTCTAAGGACTTCTTAAAACAGGTGTCGAACTCAAGGCCCTGGGGCCAGATCTGGCCCACAGGGTACTTAGATCTGGCCCACGGGGGCTATCCTGGAAACAGAGAAGAACTGGCCTGAGTGTTCTGCCAGTGAAAACGACCTCCCAACTCCATTTTTGTCTGCCATGGCCTTCTGCAACCCTCTGCCAGTGAAGATGGAGCTTGGGAGCTCCATTTTCACTGGCAGAGGGTTGCAGGAGGCAGTGGCAGCCGAAAATGGAGCTCAGGAACCCATTTTCACTGGCAGAGCGCTCACACCCCCAACACAAGTGATGTCAAGCTGGCCACACTTACCCTGACCACACCCTCCCCAGCCTACCAAGTTCAAATACAAGCCTGATGCAGTCCTCAGTGAAATCAAGTTTGATACCCCTGTCTTAGAATGAGGCAACAAGTGGGTGACTGTTGTAAATGGCAGGATGGTGAAACAGGTACTGCTAATGAGTCACTATTCTTCTCAATCTCTTACATTATCTGAATCTGATGGTATTAAAAGTTCCTTGTCTGGTGCTACTACATATATAAAATATATGGATCGAACAGAGATACAGTAGTTCGAAATAAGTTGAACACTGGCCGCATACAAACACACACACACATTTCTCAATGTTTACGAGTTCCAGTATTAGTTCCATTGCTAAAACTGTTGCATTCTCAGCAAGCCTGGTCAGAAGACTTCACTGGAGATGGCATTTTATCAGAACTAGGAGGAGGTAAACCAACAAGTGATAAGCAAGTGTTAAAAGTTAATAAGAAGGTGCTGTTGAAGAGGATTATATCCTGCCAGGCATACATTCTGCAGCCTTGCACAAACAATGTCTGTAGTATTGGTCTCCTCTTTTTAATGTTCCCAGGCTTCTACAGCATTACTACCATGGAAAGATTATGGCAGAATTAATGTCTGTTTAATGAAGATGTCAAGAGGGAAACCTTTAGCATTTCTGTACATAAATTATATTGTAGGCAAGTTCTGCATGCTGTAGAACAGAGGTGTTGAACTCATGTCATCAGGCATCATCATGTGACATGTAGGGACTATTTTCCCCTTCCCTAAATCGGGAGGCACACATCTAGCCTGCAGGGCCGTATGTTTGACACCCCTGATGTAGATGCAGTTCCATTGAGGGCTACACATTGAGTGCAGTTGGTCAGCCAATTACAAATCCATCTAATGGTGATGCTGTCTATCCTACATTTTTCTATCTTATCAAGAAATATGCTGTGGTCTACATTTTTCAATGCCTTACTGAAGTCCAAGTGTACCATCTCCACAGCATTTAGCTGGTCTACTAATTTAGTCACTTTGTCAAAAAATGCAATAAGATTTGTTTGGCATGATCTGTGTCTGAAAAACCCATCTTGGCTTCTAGTAATAGCTTTGCTTGCTTCTAGGTGTTTGCAGATCCACTGCTTATTTTTTCCAGGTAATGATGTCAGGCTGATTGGTCTGTAATTTGGAATCCATTTTTGAACCCTTTTTTGAATATGGGAATCACATCAGATTAATTTTTTCCTTTTTTCAAGATAGGAACCACATCAGAGACTCTTTTTCAAATTCAAATTTTATTTATCACATACACAGTCATACATGGTACGATATGCAGTGAAATGCTTATGTGACCACCCGCAACCACAATTGTTAGTAGGGCAGGAGAGTAGTCTAGACAAGATGGGAGGATAGGTTAGGAAATCAGTTGGGAAAGTTAGGAAATCAGGGTTCCTGTTATAGTCTTGAGTGTCCTTGTGGTTTCTGGTTTAGAGCCCGTATTGCCTGTGGAAAGAAGCTTCTTCTCAATCTCTCTGTGAGGGCCTTCAGAGAGTGAAAACGCTTTCCTGACCGCATCATGGCAGTCCATTGTTGGGGTGGCTGAGGCCCTTCACTATCTTCTTAGCTTTAGTCCAGCAATGTTTGTTGTAGACAGAGTGCAGCTCAGGAAGCTTGGTGTGGATGATGTGTTCAGCTGAGCGTACCACCCTCTAGTGCTCGTCTGTCGTACATAGTGCTGTTCCCAAACCAGGTTGTGATGTTGTCTGTGAGGATGCTCTCTACAGTGCAGGAATAGAAGTTCCTAAGCACCTTGGAGGGAAGTCTGAAGTCTCTCAGGTGTCTGAGGTGGTAGAGACATTGTTGGGCCTTTTTTACCATGGTATTGATGTGGCAGGTCCATGACAGGTTCTGTGAGATGTGCACAACGAGGTATTTGAAACAGTCCACTCTCTCCACTGGGCTTCTGTTGATGACCAGGGTCTGGTATTTTCTTTCCTGTTTTGTACTGAAGTCCACTATGAATTCCTTTGTCTTACTGACATTAAGAAGGAGGTTGTTTTTCTGACACCAGTTCTTCAGCCCTCTGGTAATTCCCTGGTGCTCTAGGGTCTTTGAAAGATATGATTCAGTGGTTCTGAGGGCATGTTTGTCAGCTCTTTCAAAACTCTGGGAGGTAATCCATCTGGTCCAAGTTATTTAAATTTACTAGGGTGGACAAGTGTTGTATTACCTGTCTATTTTGACTTGTATTCCTAATCTGTCATTATGGTTCTGTTTTTGGTAGGCTGGGCTATTTTTTTCCTTTTGCATCAAGACAGATGCAAAAAATGAATTATACAGTTCTGTTTGCTCCCTGCTGCCCATCACTTTCCTGCCATTAGTGGACAAATAATTTCCTTGACTTCTTTTTCTTTTATACATTGAAATTTTATTATTATTTTTTGACATTTGTTTCAAGTTCTAGTTCATTCTGAGCCTTAACTTTTCTGTTTTCATCTTTGCAGATTCAAGCTATATGCTGGTATTCTGGCTTAGTTAGGTGCCCCTCTTTCCATTTTTTTATACTTGTCCTTTTTGTCTTTCAGTTTATCAGAGAGTTGTTTAAGCAACCATGCTGGTTTCTTCTTGGATCTCTTATTTTTATTTTTATTTTTCAGTGATATTGTGCTAGACTGGGCTTTTATAATTTCATTTTTCAGAGATTCCCAGGCTTCTTGATTTGTTTTCGCTTTTAAGATTTTGATCCATCAAATCCTTTTTAAGCTCTAAGTTTATTGAAACCAATTCTTTCTTAAAATCTTAAGACACTACTTCAATTTTGCTCTATTGCTTGTGTTTATATTATATTGAATTCAGTCTCTGCTCCAAAGCTCTGAAACTTCAACCCAATCTAACATTTCCTCTATGTTAGTAAGAATTAATAAATCTATAGTAGTTGATGATTTAAATTGTCCCATGCAAATTTATATTAGGACTCTAATCCAAAAGGTACATTAGCAACAAAGTATATTTTATATGTAGTCATCAGGGTTCAAGGGAAAGTAACAGTTCCTTTCTCAGCGTCTAGCAAAAGCAGTTTAGTAGCCTGAAAGCCCAACTCTATGGCATTTAGGTATGTGTTGACATCCCTACAATTGTTAAAAACTTTTTTCTTTAATCTGATGAATTAAATCTGAGGAATTCATAACCATTTCTCCCTGAATAGGTGGTCTTCATATGTTTGTAACAGAAACTCCAATGTACACATATAGCCAGCCCAACTATTAGAACACTGTTGTCAGGGTTCCACACAACATCACCAATGCAATCAGAATTCCAAAGAATACATACATAAATGTCCTTTTGGATCTTGACAACTGTGTTGAAAATGACTGAGATTGTAGTCCAGAACATCAAAAGGCTGCCAGATAGGGGATGGCTAATAAAAGGCAGCCTGAAATGGCATTAGGTTAGGCTCTACCATTCTAATTAAAGTTATTTTAAAACATCCTAACAACTAAATAGCTACTATTACAAAAATGTATTTGAGCCATCAGCTTACTTTTCTACATGTCTCCTAACTCTCACCTTTTGCCTGCTTAACTTGGAAAAAAATTGACATATGCCAGTTTAATTGAGAAACTTTAAGCAGCAGAATGAAGTGCTGCAGAATCTTCACGGAATTAGTTGTAAAGAAGTAGATTTATAAACAGACATACTGAACATAATGTTGTAGATTTAAATTGTTCTTAAAATGTTATTTCCAATGTGTAAGAGTTCATATATTGTATTAAGCCACATAGTGGTTTCTTTGGGTTTGGCATAGCACACAATTGACTTAATCCTTAATTTGCCCTTTTATCATGTGCATGATAAAAAATATACATAAAATCAAGATAGTAGGCTTTTGAAATCTTTGTCATTTTAAGAAAGTAATGTGGCAAATAATAAGGGACGATGTAATATATATTTTAATCTAGGGAGCACACTTCTCTAATTCTGTGGTCCCATGTGCATTGGAATATAGCTCCAGTCAAGAACCATCACGGCCAAATAAGGTGAGAGTAGTAATCCAACATAGGGTTGAATTGGCTATGTTAGTGGTACTGGGTGACATGCTGCTGCAAATAAAGCTTGAATAGTTTAAACAGCAAGACCAACTTCTGCTCCCTAAATACCACCATTCAGAAAAGTTCATGTTTGTCTTTTCTTTCAGTCAGTATGGGGGAAAGGATTTTTTTTTCAAATGGAGGAGCAGTATTTTAACAAGCTATGTAAATGAGTGCTATTTTTGCTAGGTTACCATGTGTCTGTTGAAAATCAAATGACTTGAATTGCCCTACTTGACCTCTAAAAGTCTTGTGGAAATATTTTTGAAATGGAAAAATTCATTAAATATTTTATGCCTGCATTCCATGTCCTTGTTTTTAGCAGTACATAATTTTGTAGCAACAATGATATGCATCAGAATGGTGGCACTTGGGAGCCAAATATCTACTGTACATCAGGGCTGGGGGGGGGGGGGAGACTATTCTCATGACAGTCTCAGCCAATGAGTCTCATGTTGTTTAGCAGTTCTGTTGATAATCAGTACAATAATTCATGATGAAATGGTTGAACAATACTCCAAAATCAAACATGATTTATTCTGGATCAAAACTTTGGCATGTGTGTTATATTGTGGGAAACAAAGAGGGTTCAGACCAACAATGAGCTATAGGATGTTTTATTTAAGGCTCTGATCAACTAACAAAGAGCTGCAGGCAGGCAGCTCCCTTTCATAGGGAACTGTCAGCCTGCAACCAATCAAATTAAAGAGATTTCGCGCACTTGAAATGCATGAGGTAATGGATAACTTCTGCACATGTGCGAACACAGCACCCCTCCCTGCCTGGCTGGCATCTACTATCCACGTGTCTAATTTGACATGTATAGTCACTCAGATAGGCTGGGCGGCGGTGCTCCCTCTCAGACCTGCACATGTCCGGCCTTATTTCTGCTGTGCTGTGATTGGGACGGGCGCCTCTGGAGTTCTCTCCGGTCTTTGTTCTCCCTGTAGCTGTTGGGCCTCTGTGACAAGTGCGGCCTCTTGTGTCCTGATAATAGCCCCAGGTAGGAGTGCTGGTGTTTCTTCTTTTTTGCCTTCGGATTCATTTGTGGTCTCCTCCATTGAGTTTCCTCCGGAGTCTGCTGGGATTTCATTTCCAGTCCGATCATTGGGTTCCCCTTGGTTCTTGTCGTGCACTTCCACTCCGCTGCGGAGTTCGTCTATGTGCCTCCTCCATTCTCTGCCATCGTCCAGGGTGAGGACGTATGATTGCAGGCCCATTATTTTGGTTATTTTGCCTGGTAGCCACTGGGGGTTGCCAGTGTAGTTTCTGACATATACCGCCTCCCCCTTTAGAAAGGTCCTGTGGCTTGTTTCGTTTGTGTGTGGCTGGGAGTCTGTTTGGACTGGGTGCAGTCTGTTCAGGCCTATTCTGAGTCTCCGGCCCATTAAGAACTCTGCTGTGCTCCTGTCTGTGGTGGTTGCTGGTATTGTATGTTGAGCCAGGAGGAATTTGTTGATCTTTTCTTGTAAATCTCCTGGTCCCATTTTTTGGAGGGCTTCTTTGATTGATCTTACGGTCCATTCTGCCATCCCATTCCCAGTGGGGTGGAATGGTGCCAAGAGGGTATGCCTGTTCCCTGGCTCATCAGGTAGTCCTCGAACTGGGCCACTGTGAATTGTGGCCCGTTGTCAGACACTACGACATCTGGCAGCCTGTGTGTGGCAAATGGCCTTTTTAGTGAGGCTATGATGGCTTTTGTTGTGGTCGTTGCAATATTTTGGACCTCTATCCATTTGGAGTAGGCATCTGTGATGACAAATAGCATGTGTCCTTGTATTGGTCTGGAAAAGTCGATGTGCAGCCTGGACCACAGCTTTCTTGGTGTCTCCCACTGCATTGGGTGGGCAGCTGGGGGGGGGGCTGGTCATGAGGCTTGGTACGGTTTGCAGAATTTCACCCATTTTTCTATGTTATCGCCTATGCTTGGCCACCAAATGTAGCTCCTTGCTAGGGCTTTCATCCTGATGATGCCTGGGTGACCTTTGTATAGCTTTTTTGAATTGGTTGTTGCAGTGTCTGGGAGATTATGACTCTGTATCCCCAGAGCAGGCAGCCATATTGGATTGAGAATTCAAGTTGCATATACATGAATTTTTTTAATTCTGTGCCTGGTGGTTTAGCCAGCCAGCCCTGGCAGACCCATTGGTGGATTACCAATAGTATTTGGTCTGCTCTAGTTTCTCGTGCAATGTCTGTGGCTGTCAATGGGCTGTCTGGCAAGCGCTCTATCATAACTACTCTTGCTGTGGGGGCTGGGTCTTCATTTGGTGTTTTAAGGGGGCACCTGCTCAGTGTGTCTGCATGTGGTATTTCACTTCCTGGCTTGTGGATCAGCTCGAAGCTGTAGGAGGCCAGGAACTCTGACCATTGTGTCATTCATGGAGACAGGACTTGTGCAGTTTGCTGGTTGTCTGAGACTATGCCCAGTAGTGGCTTGTGATTGGTGATTAGCTGAAATTTCCTGCTATAGAGGTATTCATGAAATCTCTTGATCCCTGCTATGGCTGCTAGTGCTTCTTTGTCTAGCTGGCTATAGTTCCTTTCAGTGGGTGACATTGTGTGGGAAAAGAATGCAATTGGTACTTCTCTGCCATTTGGGAATTTGTGGTTGAGCATCACTCCCACTCTGAATGGCAACACATTGCATGTTAGAGTCAGGGGTAGTTGTTTATTGTACTGGATGAGCAGCTTCTGGATTAGCTGTTTGACCCCTTGGAATGCAGCATCTTCATTTGGCCCCCATTTCCAGGTAGCTTTCTTGTCTAGAAGGCAGCGAAGCAGTTCAGCTGTGGTGGCTTTGTTTTTGAGGAAGATATTGTAGAAGTTAAGGAGCCCCAGGAATGCTTGGAGCTCCACCTTTTGTGGGGGGGTTGGTGCTTCCTGTATGGCTGTGATTTTCTCCCTGGCGGGGTGGATGCATTTGGATCTATCAGATAGCCCAGGAACTCTACCTCAGGAACGGCTGTGTGGCACTTGTCTTTTTATACTTTGAGGCTGGCTTCTTGGAACCTCTGTAGGACAGTCCGTAGTCTGGCAGTCAGTTCTTCCCGATTTTCAGCTGCAATCAGGACGTCATCAAAGTAGGGGATGACTCCAGAGGTTCCCTGTAATAGATGTTCCATTAGTGACTGGAAGAGCCCCGGAGCTATGCTAACCCCAAATTGTAGGCGATTGCATTTGAAATCGCCTCTGTGTGTCACTATGGTCTGTTCTTCTTCTGTTTCTTTTTGTCTCGTTGCAGTTTGGTTAGTGATTTTGTCCGATCTGCTCTTCAGGATCCCACCTTCATTGCCAGTGTTATATTGTGGGAAATGAAGCGGGCTCAGACCAACAGTGAGCTATAGGATGCTTTATTTAAGGCTCTGATCAACTAACAAGGAGCTGCAGGCAGGCAGCTCCCTTTCATAGGGAACTGTTAGCCTGCAGCCAATCAAATTAAAGAGATTTCCTTTTTCTGCGCATGTGCAAACACAGCAATGTGATTATACTACTTAAATCGTGCTATTTAAAAGAACATAAATTTGCTTCCTTTCATCAAATTTTACTTGCTTATGGGTATTATAAACATCAATTCAAATATTCTCAAGAAGCAAACTGGATCTTTTCCCAATTGGTTGATGGCCATAACAGTAAAAAGAAAGCAGAATCATAATGGTGAGTGCCCACTGATATCAATGACAGAAGTGGGTCTAACCAAAAGCCAAATAGGCACAAGCCTGAGTGCCAAATTTTAGTTAGCACCAAAACTGAAAAGACTTCCAACAAACATAATTAAAAAGAATGCAAAGCAGTGCATTCTGTGAGCCACTATGCCTACTAGAGAGTTAAATATAATTTCACACAATTGTTGCCAGAGAACAACAATAGGAGCTGATGTAATTCAAATTACTCACAGTGTAAATAGGCTGAAAATGTCTGAAAAAAAACCCCCATGGGCTTTAAAATAATAACTGGCAAGTCTAAAAACTAAAAGGAAAAAAACAAGAAGAGAGTGCCTTTTTAACATTCCTAATCAAATTGGAAGGCGAGTCAAACCATAGGGTTTGCCTAGGACTTTGATGGCAAACCTATGGCATGGGTGCCACAGGTGACACACAGAGCCATCTTGCTGGGCACACAAGCTGTCAGCCAACTTACCTTCAGCTCAGCATGCACATGCGACTGCACCTGCACGCATGTGCAATTGCAGAGACTCAGCTGGTCTTCAGGCCTCTGCTGTGCATGCGAGCAATTGCAGTAGGAAATCCAGCTGGTCTTCAGAGCTCTCCTGCACATGCACATGTAATTGCTCATGTGTGCATGAGTGCCTGCACACGGCATGTGTGCACTGCATGTGAAAAAGCTGCATGCATGCACAGATGGTGCAGTTGTACATGCAGCACACATGGAGGAGCTGCACGCAAGTGCAGATGGCACACGCAAAGCACATACTTTTCGGCATTCAGCAAGTAAAAGGTTCTCCACCATTGGCCTAGGATATCAAAACGTTTCTAGAGCCAGCCTAGGTCACCAATTGTCTATAAAGAATCAATTCACTTCTTATATGGATGTGAAGCAGAATTTGGTAATGCCCTATGAACTGCTGCAACCATAAATCAAAAATGAGCTGTCGTAACTAAAGTTCTCAAGAATAATTATGATAATAGCTACAGCGCTGGGCAACATTGTTTAAACCAGTTCTGATTGCCACCAAGGTGTAATTTATGCTGCTTACAGTGCCCAAGGGCTACTGACTGAGCTATGTTCAGCTGTTCTACTTTTTTTCTTCTTTAACAGATATTATTTTAAAAGAAACATAATGAAAGAAGAGAAGGAAAAAAGGCAAGTTATAAATCAGAGGTCATATCAGCTAGATAACCACTCCTCAAGCTCCTGTGAGCCTTCAATAAGAATCAATTAAAAATATCTGTAACTGCTAGCAGCCCAAGATGTAGCCACATACATCACAAATATCTTTCAGTGTATGAGCTTTTATTGAGGTTCTGCTCAAATAAGGCAGCCAAAGGATGGGAATGTGCAGCAGCTGACTGATAGTTCCTGCTGTATTGTCTCAAAGATCAACATGATCACTAGTCAAATGAAAAATAAACAGACAAAAGATAGGTTTTAGATAGATCTGAACTACCACTTGACTCAGCGTCTAGGCAGGATATTGATCAGAAGGGCCATTCTTTATTGTTCTGCTATTGTTTGGCATTCACCCTGTCCTATCGTGGGAACTGGCAGATTGAGTCTATGCTAAATATCCTATTATCCACAAGGCAAATGTACAAGCTCTCTCCTCCATGTGGAATGGGAGATAGGCAGTGCTTACAGTAAGTTGTTTTCCTGAAATATCATGCCATATATGCTGTAAATATAGCCCAGGCCTTTTTGCCAGTTCAGCCTCTCACTGGGTAAGAAAAAGTGGAAAAATAAAATAATTTAAAAGAAAAGCAAAACACAGCCCTCCAGTTCATTAAGTGTATGCTTGTAAATATATGTATGTATAATATGTGTGAGTATACATACATACTATATACAGTGGGGCAAAAAAATATTTAGTCAGCCACCAATTGTTCAATTTCTCCCACTTAAAAAGATGAGAGAGGCCTGTAATTGGCATCATAGGTA
>JAEANM010022279.1:0-11645 GCA_017656035.1 Myanophis thanlyinensis
GCCTTCCTTACAGGATTAACCCTGTAAAGTGGAAAAAAACAAAAGGAGATTTCTTTTAACAACCAGTTCTCCAAACTATTTAGAAATTTACTACTGGTTCTAGCAAACCTGCTAGAACTGGCTGAATTTCACCTCTGGTTGGTCTATAGATACAGGATATTTGTGCTTAAGAAAAATCCATTTTGTTTATGTTCAGCCAAAATAATTTCAAATTGCTTTTGTTTTATCACCATCATAATAATAGAAGAGGAATACTACTTCTGTGAAATGTAGGGTTGGGAGTCCATCTGCATTTTGCTATTACTATTCTCATTCTGTTCGATTAAAGATGGTTTTCTTTAACTTTTCTTTCAAAGGAGAACAGGTTACTGGTGGAATCCAAGGTGTCACAATGTGTTTTTGTACTTTAGAGACATAAAAGGGGATGTCCCCATTTTCATTGCTAATATTTCATGCTAATATTTCCCCTCTATGATTCTCTCTCCAGCCTCTGCATCTTCTCTGGCTTCCCACGCTTCCAAGGGAAAATATCATGTGTAAAACCACTGGTCATTTTAAGATTGAAAACTCTGCTTAGCCAGGGCAGTTTCACATGATAGTTAGATATCCAGCATCTTTGCTATCAGCAATGACTAAGTAATATCAAAAAAATCATCAAGAGAAATGCTGAGAAAGGGGAAATCTTAATTTAAAAATGCAGTAGAAAAAAAAAGACGTTTCCTTTTATTTGTTAGCATTGTTAGATTTCCTTTAACTATCCCAGATTGTTTTCATGCAGATTTCCCTTCACTATAAAGGCAATACAACCACAACTGGGACCAGAATTTCTGTTGCTAAGCAAGACGGTTGTTAAGTGAGTAATGACCAATTTTATGACCTTTGTTGCCCCAGTTGTTAAGCAAATCACAACAGTTGTTAAACAAATCACATGGTTATTAAGAAAATCTGGCTTCCCCCTTTGACTGGCTGGGAAATTCAAGGACCAGTTGTAAGTCAACAGTTCCTTACAAGGTTTAATAGTCAAACCAGTCAACCTGTTACTCATAAAGTAGGCGTCAAACTCACATTTTAAGTAGCTTGGCAAAAAAAAAAATGCTTTGCAGAAAAAAATAATGAACAACTGGTGTACTTTTTCAATGAGACAAAATTGCAGATGAAAATAATGCCATAAAATAATTGTATTCATTTCTAGTGAACTTTGAATACTCAGATTCAAACAATTTTGCTGTTGGTTTTATGTCCAGTAATGCTAGGACAGACTAGAAACTTCTGTAGATACAAATATCTCCATCTCTCATTCACACATTCGCTATGTTTAATCTTTTAAAACTTTTGCATCTGAATCAGAGAAAAAATATAGCCAATCATTAGGATAACGGATTGTGCAACAATGCATGTCATTCTCACTGCACATTTCTTCTTTAAATATTAATCTGTGCTACTTTAAATTTTTCATTTGATTTTATAAATTAATGACCATTTCTTCAGATATGTATTTTCGTTGCCACGAGTGCTTTGTCTCCATGTTGATTATGTTGCCAAATAGCCTTTGGAATCATATTAGTTTCAAAGCTTGAATTGCAATGGACAAGAAGAAAAATAATCTGGTGAATTCAGTATATAAGATTCAATAACTAATCCACATTTTTTTTTAAATGTTGCAGCTGATTCTCCAAGTGCTTTTGAAAAAGTGCTTTAGATTACCATTATTAATAATACTTGAACACATTTTCAGAGCTTATCCTTTAATAGAGTCACCCAGAGTCACCTTAAAGGGGAGATGAGTGGCATAACATTTAATAAATAAATAAATAATAGGTGTATCTTATACCTTATTTTATCTCCAGTGTAATAAAGTCACTTTGGGTGGTTCACAGAAAATTTAATGTTGTACAATATAAAAGATAAATTGTATAAACTTTAACATGATATAATCATGACTCTCTGTAACAAATTGGAATCAATGCTAAATAATAAAATTTAAGATTAATCAGAACAATAAACTCATAAATTAAGTTGGGGTTGAAGCTGATTACATATTAAGTAAGAAACAGAGAATACAGAAAAGTTTATGAATGTTTAGGATAGAGAAATAAGCACTTTTATGGTACTGAACAAATACACATGAAATTGCTTGTTTATATTGTTATCCTAAGTTTCCACTTCTTGTAATCTAAGATTTAATTTCTTTTTATCTATTTGCAGTCTTCATTAAGCTGGCATGAATAAATAAAAACAATGTATGTGCATTTTCATGCTTACCTCTAAGATACAACTTATCTTGAGTAGTTGATCCCAATATAGTGTGCTTTCTATGTTCTTCTCATAAGCATATAGAGTTTACCATTGTCCTCTAATACCATATACACATCCTTGTATGCTGTTTTTGTTTGTAGAAAACTGTCATAACCTTTAAAAATGCGCAAATGTCAAAGTATAATTGCAATTTGATTTGGATATTGGTTCAGGAAGTGGAAGTTAGTCAATTTCACATGTCCTCCTGTTCTCTTGTGCAGCTTTGTGGGAACATTATATCCTAATATAGTTGGCCATGGATAAGGAAGTGAGCTACCAAGAAACAAATGCAAAAGTACTATGGACCAATCTTACTCTTATGTCCATCATATCACCTCATCTCAAACAGGACATATTGTTCAATCTGATCTCGTGCATACAATTGTGGATTCATTGATTGCTCTTTCTTTAAAATATTTTTACAAATAAATTAAATTAAAGAACGTAGGAATATAGTGTTGGAAGAAATATCCATCTGGGTTCAGTTCCAAGTAGGGAGAAAGATACTGGAAACATGGAGGCTATTTGGAAAGAAGGTTTATTGGTGAACGGGACTACATGGTTTGAGGTCCTGGGCGAAAAGGAGCACGGGTAAGAGAGAGGGATATATTTTATACCCTCTCTTGGGTTATGATCTTGCTTCCTGTTCCTGTGGCAAGTATCCTGATTGGTTGTCAGACTCCCATGTGACCATGGGTCATGATTAAAATTTGGTTGAAGCTTTTGGGTTTTGTTTGTGCCATGTGGTGAATTGAACTAGGTGGTTAGAGGGCTAATCCCATCAACCCAAAGCTGAAAGGGGGAAGGGGAGGGAGCTATTAACAAAGGTGAGGGCTGCTTTCCAAGAGCATGTTTTTCCTTTAGGGAAATATATTCTGCCCTTTTTAGTATTTCCTAGAATATTTCATTCTCCTAGGAGAGGGGTGGGTGCTAACTTCCTACAACAGGAATAGTAATAATTGTGCCAGGAATATCCACTAGCTATAATGCTATTACAGCTTGCTAGGTTCTATTTCTATTCTCGTTTAATAGTCCTAACAGACTTCAGATGTGCGGTGTAAAAAGCTTGGCGATTTATTTATTTTTCTCTCCAAACTGTCAGCGTCCAATAGATGGGCTTTATTTGAAAGGAAATATTTTCTTTCAATTGGCTCTCATTCTGCAGCGAAATCCATCTGGAGCTCAGTGTTGCTTGTGGGCCCACATGTTTTTGGAACCGTTGCAATTAGTAAAATTTTATAAAGAGAGGAACAGGCACCACTGAGAGGCAAGCTGGTGTTACTGTGAAGATTTTACTATTGTGTTTCTTTGTTCCACCTTAGTTAATCTTCAGATGAGATAACAGGCACTTCTGCAACACTTAGCTACTTCTTAATTCCTTCCCCCCCTTTACATGGCTTATGATAGGTGTCTACAACAAAATAATAATAATATCAAATGGGGACAAAATGTAAATTCAGAACTTACAACCCTTGTCTCTCACCTGTTGTTAATTCCCTTGAAGTTTTTAGTTGCATAATTTGTACATGACAGCAATATGCTAACTGGAAAAATGAAATGCTTATGGCTAGAGGTTTTTTTTTTTTTCTATCTAGTGATCCTTGTTGTTGCTGTTGCATTCACATTGTGGTTTCAAATGCTGTTGCCTCTATATTTTCATTGCCTCTCATTGCAAATGCCTACCTCTTGAGAGGAAAAGTAGGCCTACTTTTAAAAATAGCTTTTAGTTCCTATGTTCAGAAGTTTCTTGCAGCGTTCATGAATGAATCCAGAGCATTAATTCCAATATCCCTTCCTTGCTGTATGTGAATCTTTGTAACCCTTGGTGAGCAGAATCCTGATAATGCCAGGCCACGTGGGAATGCACACATATAAGTTCATAGACTTTTTCCTGCAGATGTTGGTCATGAATATATTCATATATTCATGTTACAAGAAAGCCAACATATGGGTCATATCAAGTGGGGCTTATTAGATGACTTCATTAAATATTCAGATCTATATGATCTATATATTTGTATTTCTCTATCTACTTTTTGTTTCTTTTCTCTTTTTTTTGCAAACAGAAAATTTTGAAACAACCAAAGCTCTTACAATAGAATTATAATCTTCCAAATCTCAGTGAACATTGAGCCTACAGCGATGAGTAAAAATAGAATAGCTCACCACATTGTATGAGTAATCTTCTAGGTTTATTCTGAATATCCAGAGACAAGACCTAATGGCTTTGCTACTTTCTTTGGGATGAAGAATCCAAAAACAGCTTAGTTCCATTCCACTATTGTTTCTAAAGATGGATCTCAAGACTTCATAAGAGAAGAAAGGCTTTATCTTACATTAGACACATAAAAAGAGAAAAGGAAAAAAAGAAATGGAACATGGAACATGGAAATTGATTTACAATCACTCTTCTAAGTGGGAAATAATGGGATATAATTTATGTCATGAATGAAGGCAAATATATGTGTCTCGGGTGTTTCTCAACCTTGGCAAATTGAAGATAGAGTAGAATAACAGAGTTGGAAGGGACTTTAGAGGTCTTCTAGTCCAACCCCCTGCTTAGACAGGAAACCCTATACCACTTTAGACCAATCTCTTCTTAAAAACTTCCAGTTGGAGCATTCACAACTTCTGGGGGCAACTTGTTCCACTGATTAATTGTTCTAACTATCAGGAAATTTGATCTTAGTTCTAACTTGCTTCTGTCCTTTATTAGTTTCCACCCATTGCTTCTTGTCTTACCCTCAGGTGTTGCAGGATCTAATCGAGTTGGTCACCAAGACCAGAGTTTTAATCTTCTGACCTTTTGGACTCATACTGGAACTATATAGACATTCTATGGAGGCTGACACCCGGGCTTTCTCCACCCAAGTAAAACTGAAAGTTCCACCCCACTAAATATCACATGTTAATTTCCCTCCAACCATTTCAAAAAGAGATCCAATGACCCCTTAAGACATTTCCCCCACAGGTATCAATTGTCCGGAGAAAGTTCTCAGGAGAACCAGACCTAAAGGAATGAAAACAAGATAACAATTCCGAGTTGCCGTTTGCAACTCCCCCTTCGCCCTCTCAGTGACCTTGCAGCAGAAATAAGAAAAAATGTGCAAATCTAAAAGGCCTCAAATAATACTGTAGACAATGGCTAATATTCTTCAGCAGAAATCCCCCCACAGTTAAAAATGTTCTTTTAGATTCTGACACAGAAACTTCTGTAGAGAAAGCTCCCTGAGAATGGGCTCCAGAACACATTTGAAAGTTTAGAAGACTAAACCTCTGGTTCCTGAGAGTGACCCAGATTGGAGCCCATAATTCATGTGTGTTGTGTAATGAAAAACATCACCCCACCTCCTTTTTTTAGGAATTAGAAGCTTCCCTTTCTGATAAATTATAAGGTTTGACTCATATGAGTAGTCATGCAATCAAAATCATGGGGATGTTGACTACCTACCAACTTTGTTGGTGTAAATGGTGTATACTAGCATTTGCTAACCAGTCAGCAAATTTACAATCCTGTCTGTGAAATGGGACCTCTGTCACTATTTCCTGGGTTCAGGTAAGGGAACTGATTCTGATTCCTTCTAATCACCTGGGAGTGGCAGCCTGTGATTTTTATCCCCACCCCACCCCCACTATTGATTAGCTCCAAGAATTGTGATAGTTCCAGAAAATGTTCATCATCATCATCAGTTCCGTTCATGTGGACCACATGGGCAGCAAGCTTCTTTCCATGAATCCTTTCTGTGGCAATATATTTGGCATCATCCCATTTGATGTTCGCAGTCCGTAAGTCATCTAGTCATCTTTCTATCAAAAAGTGTTGCAAATAGAAATGGAATTTTATAAGCAAGTGAAGCAGGAATTAACATGTTGCAGTTGAAAAGAGAATCAGGAGACAAAGAGACTTATAGGAATAAACAGGAGCAAATGCAGCTATGGATTCAGGTTTAGCTGATTGGCTAACCAACTTTGCTGGTATCAGCTGTGTGTCTGCATAGGTAACCAGGTATATTGCTGCCTAACAAAGAGCAGAAAAAAGCATTCCATAAATCAGCTATCACTTTATTTTGGCACTTGAAGCAGAATATCTTCTCTCCGTTCTGCAGGAAAAAACCTATTAATGCTGCTGGTTTATGAATGTCCAAGCTCAGGCAGCTTCCTGACAAATAGTAGGACTGACCATGAGTTACACCCTCAATTCTGTGCAAGGAACTGAATCCAAGCCTCTACAATTTTCTAATATCCTATAGTTCACAAATTTTTCCATGTATTTAAAACTTTAAAATGAATCGAATAGGAGCATTTGCAAAATACTTGAGGATGAAATGTGTTTGATCAGACAAATTGCTACATGCATTATCCGTTCATTGGATAAGGAATTATAGGGTCTACTTTTATGTTTGTCAGGTAGAGCAACAACATAAGTCTGAAGGTATTACTGGAGTTTAAATAAAAATGCAGCCATGCAATTTAATTTGCGCCTTGATACTGGGCTCACAGCCTTGGAGAGTGATCTTGACTCAACAATTTGTAGAATTTAATTAACGTTCTGACATCTGATTTTGCTTCATTAATGCATAAACCCCATTAGTCTCATTTATCCTTTAAGACGGTTTGTTTCTTGATAAGCTTTCAGTTATTGTGATTTTGTTTATATACACATATGTATATATACAGTATACACACACAAATATTTTAGAATATAATAATAATATCCTGCAAACAGCTTCAGTAACACTAGTTGTCTTCCAACCAAGGTCATCCAATGCCAGAGGAGGTGTACCTTCCCTTCACCATTCATATTCATAAAGAAAAGTATTTTCTTATACCTATGCCAGCCCAATGGTTCTTCCAGAGAAAAGTGACAGGTGTAATCTAAAGCATCTTTTACACTACATTACTTTAGTTTAGGGTGACAGAAAAATTGGCAAAAGGACAGCATGTCTTCCCTTTTCATCCTCATATTGTACCATCCATCCTCCGTCCAACAGACATACTTGTATGATTTCAAATATTATGTGGCTTTCTAAACATCTCTTCTGGGGCAGCTTTTCTCTGTGGCACAGTGCTTCCCTAACAAGTGCTAACCGCAAGTTAACAAGCTCTGCTCTGTGACCCTAATTAATAGATTAATACCCTCCAAGGGCTTAAACTGGTTCCTGAAATTGACAAGACCTTCGTTACATGCTGAAGTCTTTTGCTTCTCCACTGTTTCTAGCACAATCTTGCCATTGAAAAGCCTGGTTTTTGGTTGTTTTTTTGAGCTTTAATGTTTATGTTTTCCAAAGCAGTTTAGCTTGCATCCCTATATATATATAAATTTCAAAAGCTGTAAAAACTAACAGAATAACAGAGTTGGAAAAGACTTGGAGGTCTTCTACTCCAAACTTCTGCTCAGTCAGGAGATCTTACACCAATGATGGAGAACCTTTTATGTCACTGTGTGCCAGCTTCATGCCGGAAGGGCACGCAAAACCATCCTGCGGAAAATGTGCAGCACCGCTGGCTCATTCCGTTCTTGCGCAGCAATATGCGCCAGACAGCTGGCTTTTGCATGTGCTGGAGTGGCGAAACCCAGAAGTGTAGCATCCCAGCGCACATGTGCTCAGAGAGCCAGATGGCCGGGCTTCCAGGTTTCTGGCGCGCATGCACATGTGATGAACAGCTGGTTGTTCAACATGCTCTCGGAGCCGCTTCTGGGTTTCACCACTCCTGCACATGTGAAAGCCAGCTGGCCAGCGTGCAGTGCTGCATGAGAATGGAACGAGGAACCAGCGGTGCTGCGCATTTTTTGCGGGATGGTTTTGCGTGCCCTTCTGGCACACGTTCCATAGGTTTGCCAACACGGCCTTATACCATTCCAGACAAATGGCTGTCCAATCTCTTTTTGAAAGTTTCCAGTGACAGAACACCTACAACTTCTGAAGGCAAGACATTCCACTGATTAATTGTTCTAACTATTAGGAAAATTATCCTTAGTTCTAGGTTGCTTCTTCCCTTGATTAGTTTCCATCCATTGTTTCTTGTCTTGCCTTCTGGTGCTTAAGAAAATAGGTTAACCTTCTCTTCTATATATGTATATAATGATTCTATATACCCGAAGGCTTAAAAATATTTTTAAAGTTTTTGTAGTTTTTCACTAATTATTGTCACACATGCCAAGATAGTGCGTCTTCCTATGTCCTCCATTTGTCCTTCTTTCCAATTGTCTATGCCTTTCTTTGCCTGTTCCCATATCTGGTGTGCTATGTTCTTTGAGAAAGCAAGGAGAGGAGATTGATACAAGGATATTTGATAACTTTGCAGGATCCAGTGAAAAGAGACCATCCTCCTCCACCACATGAAGAAGTTACAAACTAGGAAAAAGCAGGTAATGATGGCAAGAGCAGAGATTAGCAGAGTGAAATATAGTTGGTGTGTGCTGTAATTGACTCTCTGCACTGGGGGACAGATTTTCAGATCTGGCAAATGTTTATTCTGGTCTTTAATTAAAAATCCTTATGAACATTCTAAAGATTGGACCAAGGGCAGATTAAGGTTACATTTACTTCTTACATTTTACAGAATGGCTTCTGCCATTTAACTGTTAAAAGTCTGAGCTGTTCCCAGGCTGTCGGAGCTCTTTGAGGACAAAGGACCAAGCTTCTTTCCACCTTAAATGGTCATTTACCCATGCAATTAACTGGGAAGAAAGCTTCTCTTCTTGGAAGATCCCAGTGTTGTTACAAGCATTCAGAGTTTATTAACCAGGATGGGAGAGAGAAGATGTTGCCATCTCATAAAGTTGAGACAGTGACTCCATCTACAGTGCCACAGACCTTTTCTGAGTAAATGAAGTGTAAGTAGATTTTGTTTTGGAGTTATTTTGTGGCTCAGATGAAGTATAACTGTGGTCCCCAACCTTTCCAGCTTGATAGCCCAAGCCGGCATGAGGGGGCAGCATTTGAGTGGCAGGCATGCATACGCATGCACAACTCCTTTTGTTTGAGCAGTGGGTGCACCTTCCGATCATGCGCCAGCGGAGGGTGTCTGTGCTCACATGCAAAGCTCCACTTGCATGAGCATAAGCACCCTTCACTCATGCAAGCAGAGCTTCACGCGCATGTGTTTTCCCATCTGTCCCGCAGTCCAGTTTTGAATATTTCACGACCCAGTAGTGGACCATGGCCCAGAGGTTGGAGATCCCCTGAAGTAAAAGGTGCAATTAACTTCCACCATAACAGAATTATTGTTAATCCCTATTAAGGATTTTTTGGGCTGTTGACTTGTGTAGATGCATGCCTTCCTGTTCCGACCCAGCTCCCCAAACATGACAAATGCTCTGAAGTGATCTCAAAGATTCATTTAATCTTTAGGAGTGCTGCAGCCCAGGCAAAAAGCTTCTTTCTCAATGCAAGCTAACGAGGCCATCTGGCTGGAAGATGAATAGTTGTTTGCTATATCTATTCATCTTTGCCCGTTTTTTATCCCCAGAGCTGGGGACTTTGTTAGCACCGATGGCTCTTCCTTCCCAAGGATCAGCCCACGGATTTCCGCTGCTCTCCTCTTTTCTGCCTTCTGTGCATCTGCACTGGACCCAGCTGTTCCTCCTCTCCTCAGCTCCAGAGCTGGGGGCTGTTGAGTCTCCATCTGAGGGCTGATGAATGGTCCAGGCTTCACCTCTCTCTCTTTCTCTCTGCCAGCTCCATTCCCTCTTTCTCCTCGGGACTCCCAGGTTGAGTTGATGCTGACCTTGACTCCCACACCTCCTTCTCCTCTAATTCGGCTGCTGGAGGGGCTGGCAGCTGACAGGCTACAGCACATTCAAACAAATGTGTCAGATAATCAATGTCTTCACAACAGGACTTTCATCACTTTTTCCCAATTATTGAAAAGGGAAGAAAAGTTGATAACACTACTTGATGGCTGTGTCCAGTTCTGATCGATGATTCTCTTTCAATATCAGGATCTGCTCTACCTAATCATCTGCTTTTACTTGTTGACTTGAGAATCTGAAAAGGAAACAAACTGTAGGTGCTTTCAATAATGCGGAAGGAAGATCAGTTTTCTTGGTTGCCATGTTTCCCATGCTCATCATCCAAGCAATCCGGTGTTTAAATTTTCAGATCAGTTTTGGATTTCCTGAAAGGCAACCCACCAAATGGAAAATATTGTTTAAGGTGAACTTTTTCTGGATTACCATTTTAAAAATAATAGTTTTTAAAGAAATGCTATTCAAACTACGTCTTCCATATATCGTTATTTTATCAGCATTGTGTTAACAAAGGAAAAGCACGGGGTCAGTTAAGAATGGATACTTCTGCCTCATTTATTCAACCAGATGAATAATATCTGTACGATGTGACAATGCAAAATATATGCAATGCTGAAAAGTTATTAGCGCTCTTCCCCACCTTGCTTGGTCTACTTTGTTCTTGAGAACAATGGAATAGTTAGGCCATCTGGTGGCAAGTGGAGAATTGGCAATCCAAATTCCTAATTAAAATAAATGTATAAGTGTTATGTTGGTGTGGATACCTCTGTGTGAGGGAAACTAAAGGATTCAAAACAGACTGCAAAGCAATTTATTCTTACATGGCTACAATAGTTCAAAACAGATCACCACTAAATTGGAAGAGGGATTTCAGAATGGTTTCATTCTGTTTGAGGGGGAGGGGGGAAGGATTGTAGCTGGCCTGCAGACGCTTTCTGCCATCAATCAATAATGCCTTTTGTTCAAACCCTCCCATCTGTCTTTGGATTCACCTCTAGGTACTCAGTTGTCTCAACTGTTATGAAAACTAGGCATTTGTACTTGTTTACCTTCGTCCCAATTCTAGCTGTGCTTTTACCTCTATCTCTTGCAATCTAAGTGCACGAGTAGAAAATATCTGATGGAGCAACTTTGTTCAAGTATGAATTTGGGAAAAGAACAACTATTGGAAACGCAACATATATTGCCTTTCACATTTTGAAAAGGCAAATGTGCTTTCTCAGATTTGGGTACATTCGTCAGGAATGCAAGCTATCCATCTTTCTATAACGAAGCTCACTGGGAATTCGGGAGGAACAATCCACCACAGAAAAGAAACCAATTTAATGATTAAATTTTGGGCCACAAAATGTGGAAATTCTTGGTTCTTCTGTTCCCATTTGCACTTTGTTCAGTTTCTGATAGAATATTGGATGATAGCTTGTGGATATTATACATTTGTGAAATATAATAAATTTATATTATCTAAATGTATATATTAGAACCAATTCAAAATCTGTTTGAATCTTTATCATATAGGGTGACCATATTTTGATTTCCAAAAAAGAGGACAATCGGAAAAAAAAATCAAAAAAAAATAAAATAAAAAAATAAATAA
>JAEANM010022280.1:0-11645 GCA_017656035.1 Myanophis thanlyinensis
CCCAAGGAGGCCAGCCCTGTGGGAACGCACAGGTCGGCGGGAGGCTGATGGTGGCAACAGGTGGTCCCGTAAGTACCGGGGTATATGTATTATGTAATATAATATATAATGCAAGTATACAATACCCATGTAGGTTTTTCCAACTTGGTAGCAAATACAGATAAACACAGGCAAAGGAGAGTTGAGTTTAGAGCTTTTTAGGAGAGTTCTTAGCAGAGACAGTTTGTAAATGTAAATTTAGTTAAATTAAATCTATTAATGTGTCATCCAGCCTTTGCGTCTGTATAGCATTCTGTGGTTTACGCAAGATACTTATTGCAATATCTGAGTATATAAGTAAATTCAAGGTGAAATTTAAAAACAAAATCAATTTAGCTAGCAGTTTTCAAGTAGATGAAAGAAAATTTGTTATTTTTCTAACAATAATCTAGGTTTTGGCTTTTACTTTCTGAACCCTCTAAGTTGAATCAAGTATTATGCTTTTAGATAGCGCTTTCTTTCTTGGAAAGCTGTATTTTAAACATATTATACGGTTCCTGAAAGGCAGTTTTGCTTTCATACAGCCAAATTACTTTGGTTAATTTTTTGTATTGGAAGAATGTAAATAGCATATCATTTGTGCAATAGAATTTTGGGACCTTCAAAGCTTCCTAAAAGCTATTTTGTTCTAAGAAACTTCCTTCGGCTTTGTTATTTTTAAAATCTAATTAAAAAAGCATTACTAGAAGGTTATTATTTTGTCCCATATAGATATATATATATATCTCCTGATCCACTTTCCTTGTTCCTTTCATTTTATTGAAAGCTTTCAAGCTAACAGTTACATTTCTTCCTTCTCATCTTCCATTAAATGAACACAAAAAAACATATTTTATTTTAAAATAGAGCAATTAAGGAGCTAGAAAATAAGAAGTGGCAATAAAAGCTTTCTGTACTTTTTATTATTGTTTTATTTTACTTGGAAGTAATAGAGCCAAAATAGAACATGAGCCATATGCAGAGAGCACTTCTATTTAGTATTATAGTACTATGAATAATATTGCTTTCAAGTATTCAGATCAATAAATAGAGCTGCAGCCTAGACAATAGTCTGATAAGAGAAATCTGAGTCCAAAAATTGGGAAGTGGGGGGAGGAATAAAGCATTTTAGAAGGGAACCTCTCTAGTTTTCTGAAAAGCAAAGGGAAGGGAAGGAAGTAGTGATTTCAAACTTGCATGATTCTGTCACCATAGCTTTACAATAAAGATAGTATTCATGTTTTTGGTTTTCTCTATGGACTACCTTGAAGACTGACACGTACTTGCATGCACACATAAACACACATGCATACAAACATATAACTTATATATTTCTATTCTTTTCATTCTGGGCTTTTTAAAAATATTTGCTTCCAATGGTTCCATGGGAAAAAAAGGGAAGAAAGTGTACCACTTCAAGGTTAATACAAGAGGCAACTTGGATTTAGCCTATACATTTTAGGTTGTGCCGGTGAAATAAGTTTGTTAAATACAGGAAAACCTTTATTACCCCCTAAATTAGAATACCTGTAGAATATCTCAATTTGACTAGCTACCCGAGAGCTGAATTGAGGAACTTGTGCATGCAAATTTTTAATTGATCCTTTCAGCAGCATCTTCCCCATGAAATGTGTAAAGAGTTCTGCGCATAAACTGGATAGGATGAATAGAAAGTTGCATTTGCAATGAATAAAGCCATTTCTCTGTAAATCAGCTCTAAGGCACATTAACCCCTCCACATATGGTGCACCACCAGATGTCTTGGGCTTCAAGTGTTATAATTCCTAATCAGGGATAAAGGCCATGAATACTCCCATCCGTTTAGAGTAGCATTTTCCCAGTCATGGTAATTTTAAGATGTGCTGACTTCAACTCTCAGAATTCCCCAGCTAATTGCTACAGTTGGCAAATACTGATGTATAGTACACCGAATTGAGAAATACTATCGATTAATTTATTTTAAAAATATGAAGCTACTATTTTTCTACTAACCTTTCAGTAAATTAAAGGTAGTCCTCAACTTACTATTTACTTAATGGCCGTTCAAAGTTACAACAGCACTGGCTGTTTTCCACAATTATTACAATGTAGCATCCCCATGGTCATATGTTCAAAATTTGGATGCTTGCCAACTGGTTCCTATTTATGATGGTTGCAGTCATGTGATCGCCTTTTGCAATCTTCTGACAAGCAAAATCAATGGAGAAGTCAGATCATCTTAACAACCTTGTTACTAACTTAAGAACTGCAGTGAATAATGGCAAGAAAGGGTGTAAAATGGGGCAAAACTCAGTTAACAACTATTTTACTTAGCAACAGAAATTTCTGTTTCATTTGTGGTCCACCTGTAGTATTTCTTTTAGAAAACATGTTTTTTTTTTAAAAAAAGAAAGAACTGACCATAGTACTAATCATTTAAGTAAAATAACTTAATTTGTACCCTCATTAAAACAACTGCTGTGGCTGGTTCATTAGAGGAGTTTTCTTGCAACCCAGTCTTATTCGGTTTATGAATCTTACTTTAATTGGAAGCATTGATCATTTAAAATATGCAAATGCTTCTGAATGGAGCAAACATGCCTTTGTTTCTGTGAATCTATGTTTTATTTTAAATGAAGAAATATTTTAAGAAAGTAAGGAAAAGGAAAAAGGCAATTGGGGAAATTGGCAATGGGGCTTTTCATAAATTATTTTCTGTTTCCAGAAAAAGAAAAGAAGAAACAGCTAGTCTTGATTATTTTTTTAACTAAAGTGATATGAATAGTGAAAAGATAATAGCTGATCCGCTTTAGAGATGGATAGAAGTCATGGTTTTAACTTTGACTTGTTTGATTTAGACATTTGAGAAGCTAGTGGATGCAAACCTCTCCCTTTCATATTTATGTGTCAGCCCAAAACAGGAAATATGTCACCCAAAAATAGGCCAGTAGAAAATACAGATTTACATAAAATACGCATATTGTGTGCTGATCTATATAGAAAGAGGCAGGCTCAGCCATATGGTGATATTTTAAATACAAATATGATCATTCTATATTTATTAAAATTAGCCACCAGGTGAGCTCTTGGCCTACTTAAGCTATATTCAAGTGCAACAATAATCTGAACCAAAGAACATGGATGTTATTGAGTCAAATAACCATGTTCATGATTTTCTGAATGTAGCTTTAGTGTTCTGTATTGGTGTTGACTACCAATGAACAACCATAAGGACTTTTTTGAAAAAAAAAAAAAAAGCATCTTTGAGACAACAACCATCAAGAGTCTGTTCTGTCTTCTAAAGCTGTTTAGTTTTAAATTTGCACTGGAAAAGTAGAGAAAGTATAATCCAAACAGAATTACTGGGATTTCCAAGACATGGCTTCCATTTATAAACTAGGCTTACACCTGGCATTTATTATACACAACAATGTAGAGGAAACAAGGTCTTCTCGCCAGTGTCTCTCCAGGAATCAAAAGAGACAAAACAGTAGAAACAGGATCATAATACAAGCTCTTGCATAAATGTGAACAATATGGGTAGTCCTTGACTTTCAGCAGTTCATTTAGTGACTGTTCAAAGTTACAATGACACTGAAAAAAGTGACTTATGACCATTTTTCACACTTACAACCACTGCACAGTCATGTGATCAAAATTCAGACATTTGGCAACTGACTTGTATTTATAACTGTTGCAGTGTCCAGGGATCATGTGATCATCTTTCGTGACTTTCTGACAAGCAAAGTCAATGGGGAAATCAGATTCACTTAACAACCATGTGCTAAACAACTACAGTGATTCACCTAACAACTTTAGCAAGAAAGGTCTTAAAATGGGGCAAAATTAACTTAACCTCTTGCTTAGGAATGGAAATGTTGGTCAATTGCAGGAGTAAGTTGAGCACTATCTGTATACAGAAGAAAATAAATAACCAAAAACCTGTCAGAAATCAAGCAAAATCGATATGTGCTAAACTTCCAAGATTTCTCACATAAGATACAAATGATCATGTTCTACCCAGAGGTCATAGATAGCCAAAAAGAAAACAAATGGATTGTAGACCAAATCAATTCAGAGTAAAGGTCCAAGTTATTGTATTTTACACATTATGTGAAGACCAGGTTCTTTGAAAAGTTCCTAATGCTGGGAAAAAAAAGGGGAGAATGACCAGTAGAAGCAAGGTGGATGGATTCAATTACAAGAGCAATTGATGCAACTTTTGGAAGATTGAAATGCCAGGTTGGGGACAGATCATTCTTGAAAATGTCTCTCTATATGATCACTAAAAGTTAATACTGACTTGATGGCACATAAGCAGTCACAACTTCCAACAGATGCTATATTCCACAAATCCCCCAAAATAGAACAGGTCAAGTCTTCCAACCCTGTGACTTCAGTTATGTCATCATGTTATAATTATTCTCTTACATGGCTCTTGAGTTCTAAATTAATTGATTTTAAATATATATTCCCCCTAGCCATTAAAAATTTGCTTGCCTTAGGCTCTAATGGATTTCTGTGCTTCACATCTGTCATTTCAGTATGAATTATTCATCTCTAGATAAAGGTGATTCATCACTTGGAAAAGATTTCTCTGTTCCCTTTAATTACAAAGAAAGAAAAAAAGTATAAAAAGACTCATTTCCTTTGAAGTATTGTCTAGTAAGATCAAGAACATTAAAGAAATACGATTTCATGGTGCAGGTTACACCGCACAGCAGGCATCATATTTGGTCCATCATTACAAAATTTCTTTTCTTCGGCACTATTGTTGTACAAGGCTAGAGTACGAAGCTATCACTGAAACAGATAATTATGACCCAACTTATTCTCTTCACTCTGACTCAAAATGATTATTAAAGAGTGAAGAATTCTAGTTGAATGCAGTTGCTGAAGGTACCACCTTGAATATTTGTGATCCTTTTTCCTTTGTTAAACTACAAATGCTAAAAACATGGTTTTTGCCTTTGCCAGTTGCTCCTTACTATGTTAGGGAAGGATCTGCCTTCATTAGATGCTTTTGGCAAAAGCAATTATTTTATTGTCCACATGGTTAAGTAATGTCTGCCCATAATAAACGTAAGAAAAGCTTCTTCCACCTTTTGTCCTTTAGTCAAATCTCTTGCTGCCTTATTGTTATATTTGTTTACACAGTTCCTTGCTCACATCTTACATGTAACTAAAACAATTATAAATAAAAGCTTAGATATTTGTAGTATTTGCAGCCTGTTCCAGCATTCTGGATACATCATGGTTTAGTTGCTAAAAGTCATGTATTGTCAGACTTAAAACAGACTCAAAGTTAAAAGCAGGGGTTTTTTTTGACCTAAATACTACAGTTCACTGTTTAACAAGCTTTTTGCTTCCCATTAAAAAAGTTAGTGGAAAGGAAAGAATTTTAAAATTGGAGAAATAATTTCCTATGGAGATCATTGACTTTATTGGTCATTTGGTGCAGGTTCCTTTATTTATTTATAATTTATTAAATTTATATGCCACCCAATTACTATTGCAAACCATTAATACAACAGGTTGTACAAGAATTTAAACAAGATAGAGGACTTGAGGGGGAAGCAAAACTCTGAACTACAAGATTAAAATAACTATTCCTTTTTTTGAGGAACAATTATTTTTTTGTGTGTGTGGATATTTGAAAAATCAACTCAGACAAACATTTGTTTATTATTTATTTCATCACAACAGTTATATGTTTTTCAGTTAAAAACTTAAAAGGGAAAAAATTAAAGCTACATACAGTAAGTATATTGTAAACATAAATCTACAATTTAAAAAGTCACAGAATAAACCATGGAGGAAGCAAGTATAAATAAAACATATCAGAGCAAATATCTTGAAAAGCAGTAAACATCTGTAAGACTGAAAAAGCTGAAAAAAAAATAGTTGTCAGCCACATTTCTACCGAATGGAATTCCATAATTAGGATGCTATCACTAAAGAGACTTTTCTATGCACTGTATAAAGAAAATAATAGTCACTTCTATTACCCAGCATAAATGTACAAAGTATAGTTGCCTCGAAAAACTGACAAGATAAATAGGATACTATTGCCATTAACAGTTAATAGTGCTTTCTCTATAGGTCTAGCTAGCCATTCAAAATATTTATAATTATTCTGGATTTTTTTTTTTATAATAAGCAACTTAAAGGCTACAGATATTAAGCTCCATCAAGCCTTATATCAATCAAAATTTGGGGATTTAAAAAAATATATTTTATTTAGTTTCTTTTTTTTAGTTTATTAAGATCTATTCCTTGGAACCCTGACATTTTTCATATTAGAGAGGATGAAATATTTGTTCATTAATAGAGTTACCTATGTGATTGCCTCACTGATGACCACAATGCCAGGTCTCCCCATTGAGGTTTTTAAGCAACCAAACAGGGGTGCCTCAGAGAGTGGAGGAGGACTTGGGAGGCACACAGCGGTACAGAGATCTGCTGTAGGTCAGACTAGGCCCACGACTGCACTGCCTTCTCTACTACTGCATAGAAATCCAATCTTTCTCCCCACCTCACCATGCCCAGAAGGTCTTAACCAACTAGAGATGTAAAAACCTGCCATGAGCTTGAAGTCCTCGCTGGCTAGGCTCAACAGTGCACGGGCCATCTTCATTCCCACCCATCATCCCAAGAGGTTTTTCTGCCTGTCCCACCACACTGGTCCACTTACAGTACATTTCCTTTTCTTGTAGTTTCTGACAGGTGTGCCCAACTGATGTGAGACTTAGCTAGAAAGCTAGCAAAAGCAATCTTCCTTATGTCTTGTATTAGCTGGGAACAAATGTTAGCAGCTATCTAGCAAGAACTCAGGTAGATAAAAATGCCATATTCAGTCTAAACACCTGGCTGTCTGAGCTATCAACCATAAGAATAAGAAAACAAACATAAAATAGATTCATGAACTAGAAAGAGTCTTTGTTCTCAATGCAGCCAACTTATAAAACCAACGTTGTTTTCTGGCCAAATACAACATTTCTAATAAAATGTGATGCGAAAATTTCAGGTCAGCATTTTCTGTTTTAATTTGATTCAGTTTTTAAAGTAAATTAAAAATGTAGTCCAAATATCTATTACCTAGTAATCCTGCCATAATTTCCAGAAACTGGTATTGTGGGATATCCCACCTCCAATGCCAGAACTGATATCTACTGATAGATATCCTAATTGAAAAGTTTAATATCTGAAAAAAGGTGGGATTATATATTATAATATAAATTATATATTATAAATTACGTATATGTAAATTCTCAAATTTATAAACAGTCATGGTTCAGGGAATAATTTTCACAGATAAACTGCTTGTACATGATTGTAGTTTAGTGTGGCATCTTTTCTCATCAGTGAGCTTTGCCTTAAGGTGCCATCTCTTTGCCTAGTTGTGAAGATTAGTAGAAAGTCTCAGAAGATATGCCACACTACATATTATTCTGTACTTATGTGATATATCAGTAACTATGTGATATATTAGGGGAAGAGGAGGAGAAGCTATTTTAGCACTACTTTCTGAGACTATAATAATAATGACATGGTTAATAATATTAAAATGATACACAGATTTCAAAGGAAAAATAAGGCTGCATTCCCATGTTCACTCAATTGCTTTAATTCAGAAATGGTTTCTGATACCAAATGAAATATAATTTAAACTATTTGTTTCTTCTAATTATCTGGATTTAGGTAGGCACCACTGACTTAGACACTTTGCTCTAAAATGGAAAACTGGTCTCTGGATGGTAATGCACTGTGTTCATAAGGCCCCCCCCCAAAAAAGTCTTATTTTTCAGAAAGCTTTAAAAAATCCTTTCTGGTGTTCCTGTTTATCATTTCATCACATCAAGGAATTATTCAACACTTGACAGAGGTTCCAACACAATTAGTTGAACTCTTTAACATGGTTCTGATTTTCATCATCATTCTTACCATAATTTCCATTTTCCTAACAGGCATTAATGATATTACAGCACAAAGTAATCGAACCATTCTATTGTATATATATTGGCTTCAATATATTAAATGTAGGATGTCCACAGAAAGGCGTCCATCCCTCTGCCTCTCTGTGTCCCCATCACCACCAGAACCTCATCACCACATACTTCAGGAATTCTGCCTGATTGAGTAAAAAGCCTCCTTTTGAAATTACAGGTGAATTTGAAAGTTTCATGGTACTGAAACCAGATGGGATATAGAGGACTTTGAAAAGTAACGTAAGAATATTGAGGCAACAGTACATCTAGAAGTACATCTAGAACTAAGAATAGCTTTCTCTTCTACTTTCTGCTCTGAAAAGAATTCTGATTTCTGGAAGGGAAGATAGATAGAAAATGATTCTTCAGTCAGTTACAAGTTATCTTTGGATCTAAGCCATTCTCTTTTAATGAAATTCTTTGAATAATTCTATCAGTTCACCAAATTATCCCTGTATTACAAATGGGGGAAATAGAACTATGATATAGAGTTTCTGTGTTCTCAGCCTAAGGAAAACAACTATTCATCAAGGAGAAAAGATTTGATCACATGATTGTGACCATCATGTTAACTTTTTTTTTAGTCTTGTTGCAAATGCCTCTGATTCCTTCTTTTCTCTTTACCTCAGAAAAGTCATTCAGAAAGGCTGAGACTCTGAAGTACCATAAGAGAGAATTAAAGAACAAATAGAATCTATTAATTGATCCCAGAGCACTAGTTAAGATTCCTTTCCTGCATCACTCATTTTCTACTAAAATATCTTCTCTTTCCCAACTGGAATGTATTTTTTAAAAATTCAGTTTGTAAGAAAAGAAATAGAAAAGATATCTTTGATTCTTTTTTATTACCAAAGAGAAATATATATCTCTTTGACATATGGTATGTTAAGGAAGATAACAGTTCTTCAAGATTGCTTTTTCTATCTCTTAAGCCTGAATAAGAAGTAAAACTGGCAACTGACTCTTCAATCTTCATTGTCACAATCAAATTCAAGAACTAGGAAAATATGCCAATCAGGTCCATTTTTCAAAGTCACCTATTCCCAAATGGTCTGGCATGATAGCCTCAAACCATAAAAACTAGAACACTAAACAACAAGAGAACAATAGCAATAGCACTTAGACTTATATACCACTTTATAACTCTTTACAGCTCTCTATAAGCAGTATATACAGAGTAAGCATATTGCCCCGTCATTTGACTGATCTTAGAAGGATGGAAAGCTGAATCAACCTTGAACCAGTAAGTTTGCACTCCTAGCAGTGGGCAAAGTTAGCCAGCAAGTATCATTCCACAACCTTGAAGAAGGGTATAGCTTATAGGAAACTTCTGCAAATTGCAACAGATAATAAATGGGGGAGGATTATTTACTATTTTTCAGTGAGGTTCTACTAATCAATGGTTCTTTTAGATTTTTAGAGAAGAATTTCCTTGATTCCATCATGTATTTCCATGCTTTAACAGCTAAAACAGTGTTTTGTTATTAGAATTCTTAGTTTTTATACTTTTCATTAAAAATAAATTACAAATTGAAATTCGTCATTATTTGTTGGTCAGATATTTTCCACCTGGTGCCCTCCAAAATATTAAAAGCATTAACTTCCAGAATATATAGCCAATCAGCATTCCTAATCAGAAATCTGATATATAGATCCAGGATGAAGAAGGATGATTTAAATAAAATGCTTGGCCAATTCTACCCATTTTAGATATTTTTATTTTCTTTTCTTCAATCATGTCTGATTATTGAAGACTATTTGAACAAGGCTCTTTTTAGAAGTGGTTTGCCTTTGCCTACTTCCTAGGGCTGAGAAAAAATGACTGGCTTTTTCTCAGCCATGTCACCCAGTTTGTTCTGTGCCTAAAGTGGGACTAAAACTCAGAGTCTCCTGGTTTCTAGTTTGATGCCTTAACCACTATACCAAACTGGCTCCCTGATAATGTATATATTATTAATATTTCTTATGAAATCAAATATTGACAATGTATAGATTATATATTAATACTATTAATATTAAATTTAATGCCAGTTTCTAAAACCTTGTCCAATGAGATGGTGAAAAAGTAACACTATGTGGCAGAAGTGAAATTCAGCAGGTTCTAGCAGGTTTGCTAGAACCGGTAGTAAATTCTCTAAGCAGTTCGGAGAACTGGTTGTTAGAAGAAATCTCCTTTTGTTTTTTTCCACTTTACAGGGTTAATCCTGTAAAGAAGGCAGGAAAGAAACACTCTGGTGTTGTTTCTAGCCTAATCTTTAGTGACCTGCTTATGGAAACTGCCCATCCAGTCAAATGACCCCACCAGCCACACCCACAGAACCGGTAGTAAAAAAGTTTAATTCCACCACTGCTATATGGCCCTAAGAGATATCAGGAATACTTTTGATCTATGTGAGGGATATATAATTTTTTTTCATAAACATTTTTCATTTGAGGAGTGCAGATTTCATCTTAGTCATACCATCTATATGATTAATATACTAGTTCTTAATGGTCTAGGCACAAAGTACTGTTCTACGTAAGTTGTATAGTATTTGTTTTTGAAGACATTATTTTGGAATAAGTGTATATGATTCAGCAGGATTTTTGGAAAAGGTTTCACATAATAATATTTTTCACAGAATCAAACTTGTGCTCTTTCTCCAGATATCTGATTGCATAATAGCCAGATGGAGATTTTCAATCAGCAGAATAAACACAAAATAAGTAACATTTATGGGCTGGCATTTCCAAAAACAATGTGAGATGGGCTGATATGCATCTTCAGCCATCATGCAATTAAGATAAATGCAACATTTGAAAATTATGAAATTCCTTGTGGGCACCTTCCCATCTGGTACCTTTTTACAATTATTGTCACTATAGAAATAGCACATATTCATATTCAGGAAAATGAGGGTATCCTGTTCTAGTTAAGCATTAACTGTTTGTGAGGTTAATGTGGCTGGTTGGGCTACTATAGACTGTATTCTGAAAAAAAAAAAGTAGACTGAAGGCAATTCTAAGTTTGGCCATAAGTTATCAAACATATAGCTCAGTTTGTCTGAAGAAATGAAGAGCATATGCTGAGATTGTAACACAATTGAACCTAAATATGCATAGACATGTCCAACCATGATGCAACACTTTAGCCTTTTACAGATCTTTTGCTTACAAAATGGTTTAAGGTACATAATAGTATAGTGTATGAATAATTAATGAATTCATTCAAAGGTTTGTGATTATATTAATCAAATAAATGTATATTTCCTTTTCTCTCCACCTTATTAATCTCAAACTTCCATATGACCCTAGAAATGGTTGTGTATGGGTATCTTAGCAAGTTGTATCACCAAAGGTATTAGAATCTTTTGAGTTTTATAGATTTTGTTGTATGATATTTGTGAACTGGCTTTGACAGTTTACAATAGTTACCTGAAACATGTTGGGTTAGCATACTGTGTGAACCTATTAGTTGAAAAAATATGGAAAATGAAAAATGAAAATCTATGCCTTAGTTCATTATGTTAATAGTTCATTATGTTAATAGTCTTTAATGTTTTAAAAGTCATGGGGATTTCAAATTTATTGGTCACATACACAATCATACATGGTACGATATGCAGTGAAATGCTTACGCAACCGTGGGTAAGTTAAGGTAGGAAGGGAGGGTGGGGGTTA
>JAEANM010022281.1:0-11645 GCA_017656035.1 Myanophis thanlyinensis
CCTGAGCCGACTGGCTCAGGAATTCTGGGAGTTGAAGTCCACGAGTCATGAAGGAGCCATAATTGCCCACCCCTGGTTTAGATAAATCCCAATTAGCAATTATCTGTGCCTTCCATGATGTGTAAATTTATTTTATCCATTTTATAAAGTTCTCCTCAAAATCTAGTTCTTCCAAAATTGTACATTAAAAAGTGCAGTTCAAATTGTCAAAAAAAGTTTCTCCATAGCAAAAAAATATCAGTACGAAATCACTGTACTGTTCAAAGTATTCCAAAACATTCAAAACAATACTAACATTGTCTTTTAATTAATTATCTTTTAGGTAAAAACTAACCTTAACCTTTATGAGTAAATTCTTGTACAATTATTTCTAGCCTGTTAGCTAGGACTGTGATGGCGAACCTTTTTAGAGACTGAGTGCCCAAACTGCAAATCATGCATATGCAGCGGAGACCCGAAGACCAGCTGGCCCATGGGAGGTGGGGAACCCCAACATCGGCAGCTCTGTGTGATTTTTTTCCTTCGCGAACTTCTGTTTCATCATTTACAGGGAAACTTCTGTTTCTCTGCAAATGATGGCAAAAAATGCTACAGAGAAATGTAGTGGAGCTGACTTGGGGTGATGGTATGCATGCCACAGAGAGGGCTCTGAGTGCCACCTCTGGCACTCGTGCCATGGGTTCGCCACCACTGAGCTAGGATCATTGTAAACCAGGGGTGTCAAACTCAAAGCCCAGAGGTTAGGGTTGAAGCAAGATTCAATATCTGGAAGAGCAGATCTCAGGAAAATCAGTTGAACCTGGCACTCAGCATCATCCTGAGGTTAAGTCCTCTAGTAACTAGTAACAGGGTTAGAGTGAGCCATCTGTGCCAGAAATGGCAATTGGGAACATACTTCTTCAAAAGTTGTAAGCTGAGCTCCATTCCAGCTATCTTTCGATGTTATCAACAGGCTGGATGGGTAAATTTCATGTCTGTCTTTCTGAAGTCAAGCTAGGACCAGCCTCTGGAATGGATAGCTTCTAAAACCTTAGAATACATTAATCTGGTCAGATTCCTTCCTTTGAAGGCTTCCCAATTACTATAAATCAGGGTTAGAAGGCTTCCCAATTACTATAAATCAGGGTTCTCCACACTTCGCAATTTTAAGACTTGTGGACTTCAACTTCCAGAGTCCCCCAGCTAGCATGGTTGGCTGGGGAATTCTGGGAGTTGAAGTCCACAAATCTTAAATTTGGAGACCCATGCTATAAATAAGGACTACGCTTTTGAAGGACCTGATTGTGTCATGAATTTCACACATCTTGTTCTTTATGCTTAACAGCAGAAAATAAGCCAAACTGCTAAAGCAAAGTACATGGCATACTTTATGACAAGTGTAAGCCCACCTTATCTTTAGTAGCTTTGCTTGCCTCACATACTTCAGTATTCAAACAATACGACAAGGTCGCAGCCCTCCCATTTTAATTCTTTACTTTATGTCTCTTACTTCCACATGAACCTTTACAATCCCATTTCCCCATGTTTCTTGGTTGCTGTTTTAGCAACAATTGTCTGGAGCAGGGGAGGGATTTCCTTCCCTACTGTGTCCTGGCATAAAACATCTCCTTGGTCTAGCAGTGCAAGACCTTGGCAAGTGAAAGGGATGCTGAAAGACAAGTAGAGAGGAAGGGAGGAAGGAGGTATGGAGACACTGTGTCATTGCTGCTCTGCAGGATTCTTGGGCCAAGGGAACCCCACCAACTCCATCAGCAGTTTTCCTTGAACAGCTTTCCAAAGGAATGGCAACTGGGAGAGTGAGAGAGGTCCAGTGAGGTCAGTCCCATTTTGGTCATCTGAGAACCCAAAGGGCAGATTTGAGGGTTGGGTGTGTTACATGGAATCTAGGTTTAATGATGAATCCTTTAATCCTTTGTGCACTTATTTGGATATGGGTTTATCCAAGACAGAGTGGTTTATATCTTAATAATATGTATTATGTGATGCAGCTTCGTAATTTTAGTCTTTGGCTTTAAAGGAGTTACAGAATTCGTCCATTACACGACCAGACTGTGATCTAAATTGTGAAAGCCACAGCTTTTCTCTCTGTTTTTCTTTTCTCTTAGGAGGCATGAAACTTCTCCTCTCCTTCCCACCCCAAGACAATCCTTACATGGCAAATTGTAATTGATGCAATTAATTGAAAATAGAAACAAAACGGATTTTAAAGAAAACCCCTACAAAACCAACATGTGAACCATATGCAGTTGTGCCTGTAAAGTGTATTTATTTAATGCATTCACAATTAAGAAAATAAACTTTAAAGTTAAAATTAGACAAGCCCAAATAACTAAAAATACAAACCAAGAGCGTAAAGAGAGAATAAAAGGGAGGGAAATCGACCTTTTATTTTCAAACTTAACAAATAACATTAAATTTAAACACAAATTTGTCTACTGATCCCTTAGCTATATTATAGTTGATGGTACAAACTTATTTGCTATTTCCTCTATTACTTACTCCTGTGTCTGAGGTTTGCCTCTAAAATCCAGCACCAGCCATGACATTAAACATTTATTTCCTACAATAAACTGGATTGATAATTCAAGCAAACATAATGAAGGCAGTCAATCATCTTAGTATTATTTCATATATTGTAAAACTATAGATTTAGTGCAACAAAAAATGGAGATATGGAAAAAAAATTGTCCAATCCCTTTTTGAAAATATATCTTTACTAAATTAAAAAACAACAACATTAAAATACAACTAACATAGAAAGAAAAAGGGATAAGGGAATAAAATGCTAAAAAGTGAAAAAAAAATACATAAATATATAAGAAAAGTGACTTCCAACTTTTTCCAATACAGAGACAATAATAAAATATAATAACCTTTCCCTAACTTTAAATAAATATCAGTACTTAAAACCTTTAAAATACTAATAATCAATATTAAAAGAATAAATATTCATATATCCTTAACTTAAATCATCACCATATAGCTGATAATCCACAATATTTTCTCTAATCAATCAGATCTAATCCTCAAATTCCAGTATCAAAATTTCATTTTTCTCCTTTGGGATTTGTCCAATCTTGACTCAAAATGCCATGTGGGCAACCTTTTGCTCTTCATTTTCCACACTCCCTGCCCCACAAAACAAATGAAAACTCCATGCAACTTAGTTCCCCAGTGATGGGAAGAAACTATCTCTATTCTGAGCACACAATTAAAGTTTTGTTTGTGTTTATTTTGGAGAAAGAAAGCATGAAACCTAAAGTGCACTCTTTGTTTAGTCACATACTGAAATAATATCAGAATGCAACAGCCACTGCTGAGAAAAACAGATCACAAGCCAAGAAAACAAAATAATGAAAACAAAGAAAACTATATATTTTCAGTTATTTATCAAGAGAATATTGACACACAGAGAATGGTGGCAGACTTCCTTTGCAATAATGGTTATGGCAAGTATAGGCAATTAGCTAGTCTCAATAAATATCAGATGATAATTCCATGTTTTGAGAATTACAAATCCCAAAACATATCTGGATGTTGAGAATTGTAGCTCAAAACCCATGGAAGAAATATATGGATTGCTTATTTCAGCTGATGTCAGTTTTATCCTGAGAATACCCTGCTGTCTCTGGAGAAAGCAAAAGGTTTTAAAATATCTGTGACAAAGGCTAGAATTCGCTTGGTTTTTTTCAATGTTTTTCACTGTCCTCCCCCCATCTCTGTTATGTGGGGCAGCTTGTCCTTCAACCATTTTATGAACAATTCCTGTCTCTTGCCAATGCATCCATTCCAAGAACTGTAATTACAGGCTTGTCTGCTTACATGTTTTTCTTCCCATCCCAGTTTATGCACGCGCGTACACACACACACACACACACACACACACACGAAAGAGTACTTTGCCACCTGGTTCAATTGATTGCCTTAACTTTCCAGCATTTTGTTCTTGTTCTGAAACGTGACTGGCAAGATTCCAAGATGAATTCTTTTGATGAACGTTGCAACATTGGGGTTGGAGCAAAAGCCAACACAGACCCCAAATGTGCTAAAAATGACACCGTCTTGCTATTCCCCCCCCCACACACACACACAAAAGAGGATGTTCTCAACAAATGACCAGAACACAGAGACATAAGTGGAGCTCCTAGCTGATTTGCAAAATTCTGAATGGCCACTAGATAATACCAAAGAGATGGGGTTGTCTGTATTCTTGGCTGCTACCTTGTAATCACCTGCGGTATTTCAGGCAGAGTGGTGTGCCTGTTTCCTTTCCTCTCATTCATTCCCAGACAGGAAGGAAGAGGAAGAGAGTGGCTAATAGTGATTGCCAGGAACGTTGAAAGGGCCTCAGAGAACTGTGCTGCCAGTCTATCCTGCTGCTACAATGGCTGACTCAGGAACAGCCCTGGAGGAATTGCCAGCAGCATCTACTGCATCTCAGCTATTTCCTCACTGTTTCTCTCTTTTCCTCTGTGCTGCTTTCCTGCTACACCTGCAAAGGTTATGTATGTATATATGCATGTGTATGTGTGTCCTACTACTGAGCAGCAAAAACTTCATAATCGCAGCAAACATACAGAATACAGACTTCGGTTATCGACTGTAGTGTTTGGCAACCATTTGAAGTTATGAGGATGCTGAAAAAAGTACAGTAACTTTATGACTGGTCTTCACACTTACAACCATTGCAGGATTTCACAATCATGTGATTAAAATCCCCCACAACATCCCCCAGTTTCGTAATCACTATTTGCGCACTTCGCGACAACTTCTGATAAACAGATTTGATGGAGGAGCAGGTAGCAAAATCCCAAGTTTTGGTAATTTCATTTTTTTAACAACCTGTAGTAAGTCGCTTAATGACCACAGCACAAATGAGGCCATAAGCCGATTGCAGTCACTGATGTTTTGATCAGTAATCATATCACTTAACAGCAAGTTGCTAGTTACGATTATGGTCACTAAATGAGGACTACTGTATGCTAACTCTGAGACAAGGAGTGTGCAGCGCATCTGCCTTTGGGCTCTGCCTTCACTATATTTGAACTTCTGATGGAGCATTTGAGTCTACTTCCTTTTCTGTTATTTCAGTCCTGAGTGTAACATTTGTTCAAAAACTTATTTCAGTGAACTTTAAGTAGATGCAGGAGTTTGGTTTCCTTGAGAAGTAAATGTAGCTTTCTTGATGTGGTTGCTTCCCAGATGTATTGACGTCAACTTGGAGTTGTTAGAAACCACCATGATGGCTGAGGAATTCTGGGAGTTGAAGTCCATTTTCACTGAGGAAGAGTGAAAAAATGCATCTCTAATAATGGATACTATTTAAAAAGTGTCTTTTTGAGAGAAAAAAGGCCTAAATAAAGACCTAGATTTTCTGTGTTGGATCACTTTGGAAAGCAGTCTGAGTGATTGCACAGAGATATGCACATATAATTTGTCACATCTTAGCACTGGAACTATTTCCTAAGAAAAGCATTTTCTACTAATTATCTCCCCCACACCCCTTTTCAAGCTCTTTAAAATTGTTAAATTTCAGGTGAATTTTTGGAACATTCAGCAAAATAGTCTTCTAATTTTGCATAGCTAGGCTTCACAATGTTTGGCATAACAATGGATTCCAGTTTTAATATCATTTAAAATTAATTTAAAATATGGCTGAGGAAGCTCATGAATGATATTTAAAACAACAATATCCAGGCTTCCTCATTTTTCTCATTCCTTGATTCATCATTATGAATATTATTATTTTTTCAGCATTAACTAAAATTTAACTTCCTAGAAATTAGCAGTTACTTGACAAAATTCTCTTCTGTAAAAGCCATTCTAAAATATTTTGTGATAGTTTAATCATGTCTCTTTAAAGTGGAGGGAGTTTCTATCTGTATTCAATACAGAACTGACAAATATTACTAGCATAAATGTTATGAAATATACCAGGATTTTTCCCCCCGATCTTGGCAACTTTAAAATGTATGTACGTCAGACAAGCAGACATAATATTGTACATTTTTCTTCTGCTCAACTTAAAGCTGTCAATAAATTTCTAATGATTTGGATAGTGTATATTAAACAACATTCAGCCAACAATTTCCCCTTTTGCAGTATATGTGTTTATGAGACACGCTTGTGTATGTATATCCATATATATGCATGTACATCTGCCTGTTTGCCTGGTTCATTCCTGGAATGCTTTAGAATTCCTTCTGCAATTGATGTATTTTATTTATTTACATATTTATATTCCTTCTTAGTATTTTTTTTCATAAATAATTCAAATTATTTTTTTTCACAAACAATTCAAATACATAATATTTCTTCCTCCTTCTGTTTTCCTCACAACAACGAACCTTTGGTTGGATTGAATGATGGTGACTGGCCTGATCCAGCTAGCTTTCATGCCTTAGATTAGAAGAATTTACAGTCTCCTGATTTTTGGGCCAGGACCTAACTACTTCATCGAAATTGTTCAAGGATGAGAATACTATCATTGTCATTTTTCTCCCTGCTTGGTTCTTTTCTGTGTCACTTCCTTTTCAGTAGTCTTTGTATCTGTCTACATTTCATGAAAAAATATGGTGACATCTTTCCCTATATGTCAATACAGTATATGAAAGTTTTGGCAGTAGTTAGTCAGACATTAATGCAAAAGGAAAGATTGGTCATTCATTTTGGCAGCCATGGAGTACCTCTGCATCTAAAGAAGTTTGACAGAATCATTTCCTACCTATTAGAATGAGAATTTTAGTTTTTAAAAACAGGACTTCATACTGTATTACTTTATTACTGTATTCACGGAGTTTGGAGAAATAAATATGAGAAACAGTGCATTTCAGATATCTAAATTCAAAACTCAGTTTTAAAATAATTCCTAAGTTGAGAAAACCATAAAAGATCAGGACAGAGGAAAAGAGGTAGTTCAGTAATAAATTGCAAGCTGATTTTCAGTGTTACGATCTCTGGTCAAAAATACAAAGAATCATTTCTGAAGGATATAGCATGTAAATGCTGTTTTTCTGAAGCTGCAAAAAGAGAATGAGAGAGAGAGAGAGAGACCACATCCATAAAAATATACAATGGGGATGCTTAAAACTTAACGACTACAAGTGAGCCCAAAATTTCTGTGGCTAAACGAAACATTTGTTAAGTGAATTTTGCCCCATTTTACAACATTTCTTGCTGCAGTTGAAAGGTAAGTTAGTAACTTGATTGTTAAGTGAATCTGATTTCTCCATTGACATTGTTTGTCAGAAGGTCACAAAAGATTACCACATGACCCCAGGACAAGGTTACTGTCATAAATATGAGTCAGTTGGGAAGCAACTGAATTCTGATCACGTGACCATGGAGATGCTGCAATGGTCGAAAAATGGTCAAAAGTCAGAGGGTTTTTTCAGTACCATTGCAACTTTGAATGGTCACTAAATGAACTTCTGTAAGACAAGGGCGACTTGTACAGGAAAACAAATCAGACATGAGATCTGGGAGGTGTATTTGAAAATACCTGCATTAGAGAAATTTAGATTAAAAAGAGAAGTTAAATTTGTCATTAAAAGCACATTGGGGACTATCATGTCATGGAAAATAGGGCACAGAACTTTATGTGACTGGAAAATAGGATTTTTTTTTTAAGGCTGCCCTTTAAAAATGGACTAGAACACTTACCAACTCGGACATTGTAATAGACTAACTTCAGTCTGCATATCCCTGGGAGCTGTGAAAGAAGGAGAGAAAACAATGTACTTGTTACATTGCAAGAAACATGCTGAGTCTATACATGAAATCCTGGTACATAAGGAACATCAACCCCAAAATTTAGAGTTTTGAGCTAGTGATCAGCGAATTCTTCCTTCAACAGTCTTAGTCTGGGGATTTGAAGGATTCAAAATCCTGTTTTGCATAATGCAGTGATCTCCCCTAATCTCAATGCAGAGTACTGTACAGAGCAGTATTTCTTAACCTTGGAAACTTTAAGATGCATGGACTTCAATTCCCAGAATTCTTCAGCCAAGCAGCAAGCTGGGGAATTCTGGGAATTGAAGTCCACACATCTTTAATTGCCTCAGTTAAGAAACACTGGTATAGACAATATGCTCTCGGGGAGGTGGAAATTAATACATGCACATTATGCAAGAATGTTTGCCTTGGGTACAAATGCACTAAGTCAGAGAGGAATTTGTAGATGCTCAGCCAGAATACTGACAAATACGTGTTATCTTTTCAAGGAATTGTCTCTTGATCGAAGAAAAAATACCAGCGCTTCCTCCACTGGGGCCCCCAGTAACCAAAGCAAACAACAGCATAGAGGAATGAATTACAAAAGCCCATTACCTTGGAAGGGGGATCAGGTGGCTCCTTTGATGAAAAGTGAAATCACCCCCAATCAAGCATGCCTGGACTTAGCTAATGGCATCTCGGGCTTAGCGCTCGCTCGCTTTGCTCTAGGCTCAATTCAGCGGTAACCTGGTTTGACAAGTTGTGCTGGAGAAATGCCAGGCCAGCAAGTCTGCAGCTCATAATCTATTTTGTAGATTTGTGCACAAACAGATTTCTCTTACGATTGGAGGTTTCTCAGTTCAAATGTGCTTTGGTTTCCCAGTTGTGGTTTTTTTTAAATTCACTTGTAGTGTTTTGGGGGCATCTGCTAAAATGACCAGAGAATGATCTGAGACTGGAAAATCTCTTCCTCTCTTTCTATGAATCAACAGGGCTGAAGGGACAAGGTATGTGCAGCTAATCCTGTTTACAACAGTTTGGGTTGTGACCATTCAAAGTTAACAAGGGCACTTGTTAACAAGGGACCCGTGACCATTTTTCATACCTACAACCATCACAGTATCACGTGATCAAATTTCAGATGCTTGGCCACTGGTTCATATTTATGACCGTTGTTGTGTGAGAAGGTCATGAGATTACCTTTTGTGACTGTCTGACAAGCAAAGACAATGGGGAAGCCAGATTCACTTAACAACCAGGCTACTAATTTATCAACTGCAGTGATTCACTTAACAACTGTAGCAAGAAAGGCTGTAAAATGAGGGAAATCTCATTTAAGAAGTGTCTCGCTTAACAGCAACAATTTTAGGCTCAATTGTTGTTGTAAATTGAGGAGTACCTGCACTCCATGGCAGGAAGGCAATCTAATTTTCATTAAGAAGCTAATCTGAGTCTGTATTATATTAGTACTGATGGTGAGTTGAAATCGCAGGGTTTAATGTAGCCATGCATATACATCTTTCCTTTTAGAAAAGAAAAGGAATTTGATGCCCTCTATAGATTGGGACCACAAATCCCAAATTACTGAAATTCACAGAAATTCGATAATCCTGGAAAGAATTAAAATTGTTACCATATTTCCCCATCCTCCCAAAAGTATACATTGTCAAGTCATATACATGTTGCCTGCTTCAGAAAAAGAGCTCACAGAATTACCAAATTCAGGTTTGTTTGCTTTCATTTTCTTCTAATTATCCCAACCTTCTGCTGAATTTGGACTTTCACATCACTTTGTGCACTTTCACAAGTCAGCATATTCATCTGCATTTTCACATTCCTTCTAAAATGCATGCAAACCATTTTCTCTAATGCAATTTGGATTCGTTCCCCGATATCATTTCTAATGGACGAGTGTTTGTATATACAGTACTTGTGTCTAAACCCACGGTTTTTTTTAACATAGATTCTTTTAATTGGATTGATTGCACTGCAATATTCAAAGACATGAATACTAAAGCAGAATTATGTTTCAGCTCAAATATTGATTTGGAAAATATGAATTAGGTAAATGCAGTTTGAACAAATGTCTCCCCTATCCCTACCTACTAAATGGCCACAGTAGGCCAGGAAGAGGGTGGAAATTCTGCTTTAGGCAGTTAACTTTTAAATAAGCTTTCATTACTAAGCTGCATTGGTATGTCTTATATCTTATGCAACAAACTGAGGTCAGTAAGGAATCATCTTTCCAAATTGTTGCTGTTAGTTCAGCCTTGGGAGCCCTGAGCTCTTTCCTTGTTTAAGTTTCCACCTTTAAATCACTGAAGCTGATTTGACACAAATTTATCCTAAACTCCATTGCAAATTGCTACAATCTGCAATTCCCAAAGCACTTGCTTCAGGAGATGTTCTGCTCATGTTAACTACTCCTGGTTGAGAACTAGGTAAATTTATGTGTGTCTGGTGATTAAATGATAATCCAGCATCTGGGTAAATGAAAACTGTTACTGCAGATTTAAGAAAATAACACAACAAACACTCACAGAAGCCAGCCCCAAAGGTTCCAGCACAAAAACAAAGCTGAGTTAATAGCAATTCACATACCATCATTTGAAAAGTTTGAACAATAATTTTTTCCCCGACTGTTGCAGATGTTTTCAATGAATAGATTTGTTACATATAAGGAAGGCTGTGTAAACTTTGAAATAGATGCTATGATTATTTATTTACCCCATTTGCCAGTAAACCTTTATAGAATATTTTTCATTAATTTATCCTGTCCCTTTTAAAATTCATTAAAGTTAGCAATCATCACCCTGTCTGGAGGTCATGACTTCCATGGGTTAATCATGTGATGGATGAAGCAGTCACTTCCATAATACACTGCTTTCCAAACTTTTGTTACCCCAAACTGCTTATCAGAAATTCCTTATTTAAATGTCCCTGTTCTGATTGGGTAATGGGTATGTGTGTCATTACCCAAACACTTTTACTAGTTTGGGGTAACTTACCCACATTTGGGAAGCACTGGTGTAATATCTACTAAATTTCCTTTCTATCAATAATCTCGGAATGGCTTGGTTCTGACTGTTTTGACAAAAGGAGAAAATACCCTGTCCCTTTTCCATGCCCTTCATTATTTTATAGATCATGTCTATCTCTGTCACGTCTATTCCAGCCGTGATTTTCCTTTCAACACACTACAGTACCAAATGTTTTAGTTTTTTCTTATAGAAAGATGTTCAAGTCTTCTAATTATTCTGTTTGTTCTCTGCTAACATTGTGCAGCATATCACTCCAAAGCACTAACAAGAAACAACTTTGTTTCTTGTCTTGCCAAAGCACCAGAAGGCAAGACAAGAAACAATGGATGGAAACTAATCAAGGAGAGAACCAACCTAGAACTAAGGAGATATTTCTTAACAGTGAGGCGTTTAAGAAGAGATGGGACAGCCATTTGTCTGAAATAATATTGGATCTCCTGCTTCAACACAGCGTTGGACTAAAACACTTTCAGGTTCCTTTCAATCTCTGTTATGCTGTTATATTATTTTATTTGTACATGGCACAAAGTGCCTCTTTGAGGTACATGGGTGTTCCTTTAAAATTTAATAAATAAAATTACTTTTCAAATGCGGAAGTATTGCTAGAAATTTTATTTTCAGTCTTCTTTAATGAACCCTACCTAGTTTGGAATTTGCTTTTTTGAATTAAACTCACTATTTCCACTTAATGGATTAAATGGAAGACCTGGTTGTACATGCCATCCATAGCCAAATATAATGAAATATGGGACTTGTTTTTACAAAATAAAATAAGCTAAAACAGTGATGAAATCCAATTTTTTTTTACTACCGTTTCTGTGGGTGTGGCCACAGGATTAAACATCACCAAGCACAGAATTAAACTTCACCAAAGTTACAATGTAATAAGGG
>JAEANM010022282.1:0-11644 GCA_017656035.1 Myanophis thanlyinensis
AACTTGCCTCCAGAAGTTGTGAATGCTCCAACACTGGAAGTTTTAAAGAAAAGATTGGATAACCATTTGTCTGAAGTGGTGTAGGGTTTCCTGCCTAAGCAGGGGGTTGGGCTAGAAGACCTCCAAGGTCCCTTCCAACTCGGTTATTCTATTCTATTCAAGTTCTCTCATCCAACTGCAGACCAAGTTCATGAAAGTGACCACCCAACAGCACAAAGGAGGTTAAGAAGAGAATGTAGTATTATTAAAATCACAATAAGACCCATTTTTCTTATGGTTTCTTTATTCCATACTTAGCACCCCTTCAAAGATGTGGACATTGTGTCCCACAATTTTGACCAAACCAGAGTTGATAAGAATTGATCTAACACATCTGGAGAGTACCAGAGTTGTTGCAATTCTTGTTGTTGTTGCTGAATGCTGTTCTGGGTCAGTGCTTCTCAATGTTGGAAGTTTTCAGATGTATGGACTCCAACTCCCAGAATTCCTCAGCCAACATTGCTGGCTAGGGAATTCTGGGAGTTGGAGTCCGCACATCTGAAAGTTGCCAAGGTTGAGTAGCACAGTTCTAGGCCTTTGTTAGGTTAACATACTGTACTGTTAACATTAACTTTCTGTGTATATTGCCTTAGAGAATCAATAGAGGGAATGAAATATGGTTTTGTTAAATTCTCTAGGGGGCTCTATGCATTTAGCTTTCACACTATTTTCAGAAAATAAACATCAATATAAAAATAATGAGCCTCATAAAATAGAACCCTGGCCCAGGCAGCTGAGCTAGCTTTTAAGAAACAAGCAGAGATTTATATGGGAGGCATCTGGTTAGAATAACAGTAGATGCCCTTCAAAAAGAGGTCATTGGAAGCAAACAACAAAAAAACAAACAAACAGAGGCCTTTGAAGTGAAAAATTAAAAATGGTCACTCTGTAAGGGGCTGCTCAGGCTATCCATGGTGCCGTGGTCACTTTGGAGGAATTTGTGAATTTCTGCTAAGAGAATTGCCATGGTGGTAAAGGCATTTGACCTACGCTTGAAGCGCTTGAGATAAGCATGTGGCAGGGAAGTTTTAAAAAGTCATGCTGACCACGGCCATCACCCAAATCAAGTAAAAATAAATAAATCAGGCTGGCTGCCACCATCACCCAATCAAAGCTTGGCTAAGTATAAAAAAAAATTCTAGTTGTTTGCCACCATCACCCAAAGAAAGATTTACGCATTTTTATCTGCATCATAACAGTGTGGAATTAGTTGGTCATTCCTTCGTTTGGAATATACACTCGTTTTAAACTTCCCAGGGCTGTAAGATTTTCTGGAATCTCCAACCTAAATGTTACCAGATCTCTTTAAAATCAAGAGAAGGTCACATGCTGCTACTACATATAGTAAGAAAGAGAGAGATTAAAAGAGAAAAGAAAAAGAATTTTAGTTAAATTAGTGGAAATATTTAAAAAATTCAAAGAAGAGAAATCTAAGCTTGACTTACGGTCTTGTTATTGTTGTTAGTTGTGAAATCGTGTCCGACCCATCGCAACCCCATGGACAACATACCTCCAGGCCTTCCTGTCCTCTATCATCCCCCAGAGTCCGTTTAATCTCACACCGACTGCTTCCGTGACTCCATCCAGCCTTGTCCTTCTCTGCCATCCCCTTATTCTTTGGCCCTCCATCGTTCCCAGCATTAGGCTCTTCCTTCTCCAGGGAGTCCTTCCTTCTCATTAGGTGGCCAAAGGATTTGAGTTTCATCTTCAGGATCTGGCCTTCTAAAGAGCAGTCAGGGTTGATCTCCACTTGGACTGACTTGTTTGTTCACCTTGCAGTCCAAGGGACTCGCAGGAGTCTTCTCCAGCCCCAGAGTTCAAAGGCCTCCATTCTTTGGCACTCAGCCTTCCTTATGCTCCAACTTTCACAGCCACACATTGCAACTGGGAAAACCATAGCCTTGACTATACACACTTTTCTTGGCAGGATGATGTCTCTGCTTTTTAGAATGCTTTCTAGTTTTGCCATGGCTTTCCTTCCCAAGAGCAAACGTCTTTTAATTTCTTGGCTGCAGTCTCCATCTGCGGTGATCTTGGAGCCCAGGAAAATGAAATCTGTCACTACCTCCATTTCTTCTCCATCTATTTGCCATGAATTAAGCAGGCCGGGTGCCATGATCTTAGTTTTCTTAATTTCAGTCTATCTGCATGGAAATGGAAAGCAGAAGTTCCTGAATTAGATCAGATAAAATCCTTCTTTTTTTAAATTACCTGATTCTTTTCCAATTTCCAAAAGAGGAAAGAAGGGTATTGGAAGCCTCATCTTTCTTTCTAGAGGAAAAGAAGTTTCTGCAATGTACGACATGTAATCATAATTGCATTTATAAAGTGAATGTCTTTGCATAATACCTCTCTTTGAAATGTGTTAGCTCTGGGGTCTTAAGTCTCTTCTTGATTAGCCCCGGAACATATGATGGGCGCTTGTAGCATAATAGCAGTGTGGTTCTTCACTTTTGAAAGCAGAAGTTTAACAAATGTTAAAAGAAAGCATTAAGGTTAACCCATCAATTTTCTTTATTTAAGATAAAGCTGAGAAATAAAGGGAAAAAAAATCTGAGAATTCTGACCTTACTTTCTCTGATGACATTGTGATCAATTCCTCTATGGCTACCACTCTCAGAAAAACATTCAGAAAACACTCATCCAGCAGTTGTTTTTGAGCTGAAGAACTGAAAAGCTTAAGAAATGTTTTTTAAAAAGTCTCCTTTTTTCAAAATGTCTCATATACCTATTCTTTCAAAATAGTTCTATGTGTGCGTGCATGATAGAAAACTAAAACAGAAATTAGTTGAGGGATGTCTGCAAAATTTGCTTCGTTGGCTTGGATGCAGCTGTTACACCCTGAATAATGTTAATATCAGCTTTGTTTTACATTTTACCTTAATAAACTTAAAAACAAAATAGAGTACCATTATACCTCTAATGGGCCTTAAAGAAGATGCTGGCTGTAATGTAGCACAATTAAGAGGTTATATAGAACAACAGAGTTGGAAGGTGCCTTGGAGGTCCTCTAGTCCAAGCCCCCTGCCCAAGCAGGAGACTCTATACCAGCGGTGGCAAACCTTTTACTTACCGAGTGCCAAAAAGTACATGCTTTGCGCGTGCCATCTGCACATGCATGCAGCTTTTGCACATGTAACGCATGCATGCTGTGCACAAGTATCCACGCACACATGAGCAATTGTGTGTGCATGCACAGGAGAGCTCCGAAGACCAGCTGGGTTTCCTGCTGCAATCGTGCACATGCACGGCAGACGCCCGAAGACCAGCTGGGTCTCTGCAATCACGCATGCATGCATGTGCAATCACATGTGCATGCCCAGCTGGAGGTAAGTTGGTTGACAGCTTGTGTGTCCAGCAAGATGGCTCTGCGTGCCTCCTGTGGCACCCGTGCCATAGGTTCACCATCACGGCTCTATACCATTCCAGACAAGTGGCTGTCCAAGCTTTTCTTAAAAGCCTCCAGTGATGGAACACGCACAACTTGTGGAGGGAAGCTGTTCTCACTGTCAGGAAATTTCTCCTTAGTTCTAGGTTGCCTCTCTCCTTGGTTAGTACTCATCCATTTTTTTCTTGTCTTGGCTTATGGTCCTTTGGCAATAGGTTGAGCCCCTCTTCTTTATGGCAGCCCCTTAGATATTGGAACACTGCTATCGTGTAATTCATTAGTTAACAGGTATATTAGATGAATATTGTTAATATTCACACAGTTAATCCTTGAGTTAGCAATAGCAGTACCACTTAGACTTATATGCCACTTTATAGTGCTTTACAGCCCTCTCTAAGCGGTTTACAGAGTCAGCCTATTGCCCCACAACAAACTGGGTCCTCATTATACCAACCTCAGAAGGATGGAAGGCTGAGTCAACCTTGAGCTGGTCAGGATCGAACTGCCGGACTGCTGGCTGTGGGCAGTCAACAGAATTAGCCTGCAGTTCTCCATTTTAACCACTGCGCCACCAAGGCTCTTATCACTGTTACTGAGCCCTGCAATTACGATTGTAAGTCATGATGGTCATAAAGCAAGTTACCAACAACCAGACTTGATTTTAAGACTGTTTTTGCAGCGGTCATAAAGAGAATGCCACAGTTAATTAAGAAGATTGTTTGCTAAGGATCCGAAGTTTTGCCTGAAATCAGAAGTAAACACTGTATATCACAGTCATGTGACTGTGGGGCACTGCAGGCCAGTTGCTGGGCAGCCAAAATGTAGTCATGTGACCATGGAGGGCGGGGTTGAATGTTAGTATTTTAAAATGGATTGTAAGAACATTTGGGGAGGGGGTTCATTGTAACTTTGAACAGTTGGTCATAAACTGAGGACTTACTAAGAAGTTGAAGGAATTTCAAAAGTCATGGGTGCTCCATCACTGGAGGTTTTTAAGAAGAGACTGGACAGTCAGTTGTCTGGAGTGGTATAAGGTCTCCTGTTTGTGCCAAGGGGCTGGACTAGCAGACCTCCAAAGTCCCTTCCAACTCTGTTATTCTGGTCACAGTTAAATATATCTGAGCACTGCATATCTTGAACACATATTTACCAATGAATGATCCATCTTCTGAGATGTAATATGAAAAATGCAAGTCTATATTCATAATAAAAACACTAAGGAGAAAACCCTCCTGGGCAGGAAAAGGTCGGTGGTCTTCTAAATATGTGGTTTCCAAAGAAAGTTTGAAACAAGGTTCAATTTCAATTCAATTTCAAATTTTATTTGTCACATGCACAATTATACAAGGTACAACATGCAGTGAAATGCTTCTGCAGCCACTCCAGACCCTAAAAATAAGAATTAAAAAGTAAGAGAGCAAGGGGAACAGAATGTCTGTTGTTATGACCGCAGTGTTCATCCCCATGGCTACTCTCAGCGGTCCTGGCTCTTTCTTGAGGCTGTTTCTTGGGGCTATTTTGGCTGCTCCTGGCGGATGGATCTCCTTGGCCACTCCTGGCACTGCTGCCTTTGGTGGGTCTCGGCAGCCATCTGAGGTTGTATCCCTGGTCTCTCTGGTGTCCTCAGTGGTCCCTCATAGCCTATGCCTCAGTGTCTTGGCAGTCTCTCGGAGCCTTTGTCTCCGTGCCTCAGCAGTCCCTGAAGGCCTCCATCTCAGCGTTGCCATCCTGATCTGCCCCAGCGGAGCCTGGCAGCCTCCCGAGCTCGTTGTCTCAGCGCCATCTTCTCAAGTCTTCCCTGTTCTTCTCTCAGACCCTGAGAGCCCTGTCTCTCAAATGCTCAAGATTGCTTAAAATTGTTTAAAGATACTTAGGTTACTTAAATTATACTTAAGGTTAAATTGTTACTTAAATTAAATTAAATTATTATTTAAAAAATACCAGAAACAAAATAAAGAGGGTCGGAGCAGTTGCGACGGCAGCCTGCCTCACCGGCGCTATCTTGGAAGGTTTTGTCTACAAAGGAGCATAATAATTATAATAAGTAACTGGTACCAATAATAATAATATTTTAAAATATATTAACTATTATTTACATTTAATATAATAAAAGTTATGTAATTATAAGCATACTACTTGGGGAACCAGCAAGAAATTATTTCTCTGCAAGCAAGAACTGGTGGAATCACAAAGTAGACAAAATAATGGAAAATGAAGAAGCTGAAATGTTCTAGGACTCTAGAAACACAAGCATTCGCCATAACACCTAAGACTTAGCAATTGTTAACAAGAAAGACAAAAAAGTTTGAAGTGGACTTTGCAGTACTTGGAGGCAGAAGAGAAGAGAAAGAACTTGAGGAAAATCACAAAATATCAAGATCTCCAAACAGAAGGGACAAAAGAAAGCAGAAGAAGGCAAAGAGAGTTACCAATAGGAGGTACAATTTCAAAACTTCTGGAGCACCACTTGAATACCCCAGCACCGGCAAAACCACCATCACCATGGAGAGCGACTTATATCCTGCAATGATACTTTTGCTATTATAAAACAACATGTAGGAATGACTCAACCAAAGGGTAAAAAGGCCAAATATAGTCTAAATACCTGGCTGATTGTGCACTCAATCATAATGCTGCTTTAATAAAAAAAAAAAAAGACAGGTTGGAAAAGTCTCATTTGATTCATGGTGATACGCTTACATCATAGCTTGTTGGTGGCACGAAGCACTGTTGGTTGATAATTTCAAAGAGAAGTTGTCGACTGTCTGACTTATGAACCCAAAATAAAGAAACACTCTCAGGAGCTTTAAATTCTCCAAAATAAAACTTGATTGGATACATCATTTGGAGACTGAAGAATCAAAGCCAGCTCTGGTTTCCCCCACACAAATGCTTGCTTAGTTAAATAATAGCTTCCCTTTCTCCCCACCCCTGAGTGATCACATTGTCCAATTATGAGACATCTTTTGTTATGGGAACAGTCTGTCTCTTTCTCAAGCACCTGCGGTGGAAACCTTTATGGTTGCCAGGCTCTCATGGTCCTTGCACAGATTCTCCGCATTCTATTTCCCCCTTCCCTCCTCCCAGTTCATTGGCAAGTTGAATAGTGTTAAGGTTGAAAGAAGCAAAGAGTTGAATCTTGACTTACAGTAAGATTTGCATAAGGTTTCGCTTACTTACTTGAGTCGCCTGAGAAAAAGTTCCATTTGCTGATTTCACCCTTCCAATCCACATCAGTCAAGAGGCCATGCAGCTTTACACAAGTTCTGCTCAAATGTTCTGAAGATAGCCGTTGCTTTAGAATTTGAAGGCTAAATTTCAATTCCAAGCTTTGGATTTCATTTGTTGGAAATTCTGGATTTCGTGTTTGATAGCTTGGAGTTTATCCACCCTTCCATGACAACATCTTCTAAATATAGAAGAATAAATGTAACTTCTGCTTCCTTTGCCGTACAAGGCAGTCCATCATTTAACCGAGAGCCTGTTTCCAAGGCAGTTCCCTTCATGTTCGCGTGAATGCATTCACTCCTTATTGATCATTTGTAAAATCATACACATGGTTCTGAATCCGATTAAGCAGCATTTCCTCCAAAAGTCAATATTTATTCATTAACAACCTTTTAGCAAGTTAATTGAAAGTGACAGGTTGCATTTTTTGCTTAACAGATTGGTATCTCTCTCTCTCTCTCTCTCTCTCTCCCCATAATTTCTGATTTATAGTAAATATAATGAGACTTAGAAGTTAATTCTGCACATCCGGCAATACAAGGCTTGTTCTTCTATGCCCACAAGACCAGATGATGCTTATGTGACATGTTGCACGAGGGAGTAAAGTTGGAATTACTGCCTGCTCTTGTGAAAAATAGCTACAGTCAAACACAAACACTTCCCACCCATCTCACTCATTCACTCACAACTTGATTCACAAGCATTCAAGTGGCTGTTGCAGCCGAGTGTGATCATTAGTATTTATTTATATTTAAGAGCCATGGTGGCACAGTGGTTAGAATGCAGCATTTCAGGCTGACTCTGCCCACCGCCAGGACTTTGATCCTGACTGGCTCAAGGTTGACTCAGCCTTCCATCTTTCCCAGGTCTGTAAAATGAGGAGCCAGATTGTTGGGGGTCCTCTGTAAACCACTTAGAGAGTCAGAAATACCAAAGAGCTTCCATGGTGACAGGATTAGCCAGTGACATCACCGTTGACTGGGGGATGCCCAATCAGAGGCTTCTTTCATGTCCTCATCAATGATCCCATTGAAGTGGTACCTATTCATCTACTCATGTTGGATGCTTCCAAACTGCTAGGTGAGCAGGAGTTGGAGCGAATGACAGGAGCTCACCCCATCACACAGCAGCATTTGGGTCTCAAACATGGGCTTTCAAATTGTCAACTCAGTGTTCTAACCATGTGAGTCACTGCACTCCACACTGGCACTCTAATAATAATTGATTGTAATTGATAATCTAATAATATAATCTAATTGATGTTATTATCAATTCTTATAAACTAATAATATAATCTAATTAATAATTATTATAATTGAATTATATTTGGCATTTTATCTGGGTCAGATCCTTGATCCAGATGCAGTAAAGATGCTACCAAGAGGGAAACATTTGAAAGAATGGTCATGAAAAATGGAACTGTCTTTCCATCATGTCTCTTTTACCTGCTCTGGTTATAATAAAATAAATATGTTTAAACCTGACATGCTTTAGTTGCATATATTCTGTTTAAGCACTTTAAGCATTTGAATTCTCCATTTTCTCACCCTATCGTTGAAATTAGAAGGGTATCCACTTTGTCTCTTGATTAAATCCAATCTTAAATTTACATGTATTTTAAAGAATGTCAAATCAGTCTCATTGGATTTAAGAGGAAAATTAGTGTATCAAAAGATTCTAAAGATTTATTGGATGTCCCAAATAATATATTTGAAAGGATGGACATCAGTTATCATGAAAGATCATTTATTCACATGATTTTCTCTTTTGAGTTATTGGCATTTTAAAACTAACATTTTAATATGTTTAAGTAAATTTATGGAGAAATATCAGAATGCTAATTATGTTATACTGAATTACATTCCAAAAGTGTGAAATTTAACTGTTTTGAGGAACATTTGTTACATCATCTGTGGGGGAAATGCCAAGAGAATTAAAAGTAACATTCTTCTGCCTATTAAGGATTGCATCCAGGATTTATGCGTATAATTTATCAATTACTAAAAAGTCAACCTTTTCCCTCTATCAAAATAAATAAAAATGACTACAGCATATTACCCTTTGACACAAATCTCATGACTTTTACTACAAAATAATCTTATTGTTTCATTATTATATTATTGCTTAGAAACGTTTATGGCATGCAGTGTTTAAATATTTGATATAATGTCATAGACTTGGATTATTCATCATTTCTTTTTCTATTTTATTTGGTTATGTTGGTTATTGTTGATTAGTTGATCTTTGAGAGTGTATTCTGTGCATGTGAATCGGGGTTTCATGGAATATTTTTGTGTACTATTTTGCAAAATTATTACACCCGTCCCTATACCATTCCCTTGTGGAGAAACTGTCAACCTTGAAAAGTGTCCATCACTCAGTGGAATCTGATTATGTCCCAATAATATGAGCAGAATTAAAATAAGCATTGCAAAACAAGGTTACGTATGAAAACATGAGCTTATCCAAGGCTGATCCAGACCTGAAGGTCTTTACCAGCCTTGGTGGCTTTCCTGGAAAAACAGAGGTTTAGATTCAGACATTGCGTGGAAAATATGTGCTTGGCCATTTAGCAATGACAGTGTTTTCAAGCCCTTTTCAATCCAAGTGCCCTATCCTTGTCTCTCTGATAGCCCAAGCCATTTTCCCTTGCACTCCAATGAAATGATGCAAATAGAAGAGATTTATGTGACCCACACATGCAAATATGTCACACATTTTTCACTGGTGTTTTCATGGAATATGACTGTTTTGGCCCTAGATTTATGAGTAGCCTTGGCGATCCATTGGCTAGGCTAACCCCCATGGTGCAGTAGTTTTCAAATATCTCTTCTACTACCTTTGCAGATGATCAAAAAGTAATAATTCACTGTGTGTGACAGGCCAAGAGAGTGGAAGGAAAATTTTGCGCACCGCAGCCTAGAGCATCTCTTCTGAGCCTCATTTTGCATAATCACAGCTCGCGTTCCCCGTCAGAAATGGCTTTCTTTTAACGCTCTCTAGTTACGCTTCCTGCCGTGAGACCTTTGCATTCCAAATAAATTGAAGTCTACTGAAACAATGTCATCTGGCTGCACAGCCACAGAAACAAATGGATTGTCAGCACCACGGAGGAATAACTATTTTAATAGAACATTTTTATGACAGCGTCCATGTGGAAAGGCATGGCGATTTTTGGTGCTCAGCCAAAACACCCAAACTCCAGCATTTCGGATCAAATCACCGGGCCTTTGCACAGCACTCTGCTAGTGGCACTAATTAAATGATATTTATTTATTACTTCTCTGAGCTGAAACTGTGCAACAGGCATGGTTCAGTCCTTGAAGCTGTAAGCTGACAAATTAGCAGATAAATGGATCCTGTCCACCACAGGCTATTTTCCTTCTTACCTGTTAAACAGAATAAGAGAAGTTATAACAGAATAACAGAAGTTAGATGGAACCTTGGAGATCTTCTAGTCCAACCTTCTGCTCAGACAGGAAGCCGTACACCATTTCAGAAAAATGGTTTGTGCAAATCTCTTTTTAAAAATTTCCAGTATTGGAACATCCACAACTTTTGGAGGCAAGTTGGTCCACTGATTAATTGTTCTAATCAGGAAATTTCTCCTTAGTTCTAGGTTGGTTCTCTCCTTGACTAGTTTCCATCCATTGCTTCTCGTCCTAACTTTGGGTACTTTGGAGAATAGCTTGACTCCCTCTTCTTTGAGGCAGCCCCTCAAATATCGGAAGGCTGCTGTCGTGTCACCTCCTAGTCCTTCTTTTTCATCAAACTAGACACACCCAATTCCTGCAACCGTTCTTTATATGTTTTAGCCTCCAGTCCCTTAATCATCCTTGTTGCTCTTCTCTGCACTCTTTCCAGAGTCTCAACATCCTTTTTTCCATCATGGCGACCAAAACAGAATGCAATATTCCAAGTTCAGTCTTGGAACAAAAGGAAGCAGGGAATAAAAACTGAGAGATTATTTCAGGGGTTCCTTTAAAATATTTTTTTTTTTCAAAAAAGGTTGAGAAAGAGTGATGTAGGTTCATCAACTCATTGCCATTTTGATATCAGCACAAGAGTTACCTATTTCATAAAATGACACGCCATGGAAGACTAAATATCTCATGATATCCATCACCTTTCCACGATTCAGGAAACATTGAACATGCACAATGCACATTGAAGTTAACGAGATCTCGGAACAAAAGTCACCTGAAACTTCTTCCTAATTTGTATCAAGGCCCTGAAAAATGCCAGAGAAGAAAAATAATTTGAGACACATGTGTTTCTTCCCTTATTCTACATCTCCATAATTTCTTTCCTCTTATTGTTTTGCTCCTTTAAAGAAAAGGGAGTACAGGACAAAAAAAAAAGTGAAATAATGTTTTGGATTCTACTCTAACATTTACTAACATCAATCCTTCTAAGCATTACAAATGCTGAATCGGAATTCAGGTTGAAATATCTCACAATGTCCCCTGTGCACTATTTATTGTCCATTATATTAAGGCTGGATTCAATTCATCACCCTTAGGCTGCCCAGTTCCTCCACTTGATACAGATTTTTATAAAAATATCTTGCAATGTGACAAAACAGCTGACAAGTTCATTTGATCCCTTGCTAATGACTCTAGAAGCTGGAAATGTTATTGGTGTTGTGTTTGTGTTTGTGTTTGTGTTCACAGACTTGCATGAGAGATTTTATAACATCCATCTCTTCCTTAGGAGACAAGAAAACTGAAAGGTTCCATACTAAGCAACGATTTTTCCATCAACACCAGTGAATAGCCTCTTTTAGCTTCTGTGGCTAAGTTCACACAATAGACAACTTGGTCTTCCCTTAGTTTAGCAGAATATGGGTCCAAAGCCATGTTTTTTCTACATAATGTGAGACCTAGCTAATGCAACATGAAAAGAGAGGTCCTGGATTTCCACAATATCTGAAACTAGAAATTACACAGTTCTTTTTTAGGTCAGTCAGTCTATCTGTCTGTCTGTCTG
>JAEANM010022284.1:0-11643 GCA_017656035.1 Myanophis thanlyinensis
CCTCCCTCTCGTCCCCTTCTCTCTCCCTCCCTCTGCCTTCCTCCTTTACTCTCTCTTCCTTTCCTTCTCTTTCTTCCTCCCTTTCTCTCCCTATCTCCTTCCCTCTCTCCTCCCTCCTCTTTCTTACTCCCCTCTCTCCATCTTTCTCCCTCTCCTTTCTCCCTCCTCCCCTCTCACTTCTTTCCTCTCTTCCTAACTTCCTTCCTCCTTCTCTTCCTCCATCTCTATCTTCCTTGCTTCCCCTCTCTCTCCCTCCTCCCCCTCTTTATTTCTTTCTCTTCTCCCTCTCTTCCTCCCTCCCTCGTTTTCTCTGTCTTCCTCCCACTCTTCCTCTCATATTTATATGTTTGTTTTCTTTGGGGAATCATTTCCATTCTTGCTCTGTTACCAAGCCTTGGTGGACACAGCAAGGCTTGGTAACAGAGCAAGAATGAAAATGATTCCCCAAAGAAAACAAGCATATAAATAAATACGAAAGAGGACGTTTTTCTGTGGACAGAGAACCTACATGTGTGTGTGTGTGTGTGTAATGGGGCACAACAGGTGAAGCCACAAATGAAAGTGGGTCTAATTCTTCAGAGCTTGAAGGAGGCAGCCCATAGAGGGAAGGGTCAAGCACGGGTAAGTAGCAGGGCAGACGCCACTGAAGCTCCAAGTGAGTATTTATGGTTCCCCCAATTGCCCCACTTCCCAGTAACTTTCACCCCCACAAACCATGGCCATCCATGCCCTGCCTGAAGCCCCCACTTGCCACACTCCCCCACTGCCATCCCTTTTCATCTTTGAAGAAGGCTGCTGCCCCCTTCTTCAGGGCTGGATGCACCACTGCCAGCTCTGCTGCTCTGTGGGTGAGGTGGTGGGCAGGCTGGCAGGTGAGGCAGCTCACCCATACATTGATGCAAAAGATCCCAGAACTGATACAATCAGTGAAATTTGGATGCTCAACATCTGCCCATCTTGGGCCAGCAGCCAGCCTTGGAGCAGGGAAAAAGGAAAAGCCTTCTTCCTTCGCGCTGGCCTTTCTGCCCCCACTGCCATTTTTAAAGTGGAGCATAGGCATGGCTTTGCAAAGAAAAATCTGTGCAAGGGAAAGAGTTTGGGGAAAGGGGAAAAAAGACTTTTCTCGTGCACTGACTGTCCCTTGCAGAACTGTGCCTATGCTCCACCTTAAAACCCGGGAGACTGGGAAAAAGGGAGAAAAAAGCCTTTTTCCTTTGCTCTGGCTGTTCTGCCTCCTCCCTGGAAAACTGAAGGAGGTGGGGGGAATGGATTTATCATACTTAATCAAGAACTAATTTTATCTGAACTTTGTTGGAAAGATAGACCGACTTTGGAGATTGAACTTATTATTGTATTTAGTCAAACAACAATTGATAAGAAATGACATTAAGAAACAAATCTGGATATTTGTCAGGATGAATTACTGTTAACCTTTGGAATGATTTGAGATAGATAAGATGTCATGGAAACATTTCTATGAGTTGTTCACAATAATTGTTTGTTAACAGAGGGTTTGAAAAATCTAACCTTGTTTTATTTTAATATTATTATTGATCTTTATTATTATTGGTCTTCGTGTTAACTATTTTGTCATTAATATAGCATATAGATGACAGGTTAGTAATTTACAAATGGATTTTGTAGTTTAAAATCTTCTGGGCATGTTTCATAAAAGGTGGGGAAATTAATTTTGTAATGTATTAGTATTCCAATAGGAGGGATAATATATGTATAGGTGTTAGGGTTTTTTTCTTCTTTCATGCACTTTTTAAATATCTTCTTTATTTTGTGTTTTTATTTGATTTTTTTCTTTAATTTTTTGGAGTTTTATACTTTATTCTATTTTTTAATCAAATAAAAATTGAATTAAAAATAAAGAATGTTTAAGTTTATAAAGTCTTTTACATTTTTAGTTTTAAAATATAAGATCCACCCCCAAAGTAAAATACTTCCTATGCTTTATTATTCTATGTAATTGTCCTGGAATGTATAATTTGGGTGAGATCAGGAGTTACATTTCTTATTTGGGTAGCCTATTGTATAGCTTTAGTCCACAACTGAGCAAATCCATAGTCAAGAATTGGGCAAAGTTAGAACAGAAGGACAGGCAAAAGCACTTGAGACACTTCTTGTGAGAAGTGACACTTCTCACTTGAGACTTCCTTGCTTTGAGGTAGGTGGTTTCATGGTTATATGAAACATATGCAAGTCCGAAATGGGATTGGTGGTCCAGATTGAGAAAACATGATAGTTTAGTGAAAGCATAGGATACTCCCCTCCACCCCAAGAATAAGTCTTTGAAGACATTTTGGATAATGTTTAGAAACAATAATAAAAAGTAGCAGAAACCTGTAGATCAATCAGTTTAACTCAGTTATTTAGGAATATCTTCTAAAATGAAATCCAGAGTTTCAAATCTATTTTAAACAACTTGCTTAATAATCAACTGAAAACAGAAAAGTTTCAAGGTTGGCTGACACTGTAGAAAATGCTATTCAGTCTTGCAAAGATTGCTCAATTGTATAATCAATTTCAGACAAGCACAAGGATTTTTATGTACCAAAAAAGAACAGAGCTTTTATTGAATCTTTACTTGCTCTGCCCCTTGAATATTATCTTTTGAATATAATTAGATTAGATACTCAAGCAGTCCCAGTTGTTCCTTGAAGTTGCTAGGTCAGCCGATTAAATACTATGCCTCTGGCTATGCTGCTTAAAATGCTTGTTTTATGCTTACTTTCAGAACTAAAACTTTAAATCCATTTAGTCTAGGCTTCACAGTATTTAGAGTTTTCATTATTAAATTTTGCTAGGTACATGAGCATCTATGACATATAAAGAAAATGCATAGCAAATTAATATGCTTTATTTAAAAAAATCAATATTATATATAATGTTGCCAGGTTTAAAAGGAATTCAGAGGAAGATTCCACCACAATTTTTTCTAAACATAGACAAAATGTGTGTGTGTGAGGGGGAATAGAATAACACAGTTACTTTGTTAACAATTATAATGTTTACTACTTGGCTTAAAGTAAATTCTAAACAGCTTTTCCTAATATTACAATATATTATTAGCTATTAATCCATTAACTGATGAGCCCTGCCTTCCCGAAATCTAAATGTATGTTCATAAACCATCACACTGAAATATGGATATTTTTAGTTTTAATATTAAGTTTCAGAGTCTCTCTCAAATTGATCCTAATGTCCCAGCTCCCTAATCCCTGTTTTCTTAATTCTCTCACCACCAATCTGGAATATACCGTAATTTGAAAGTAGGTATCATTCAGCTTGATGGTTCTATACTCAGTTATCATGGTGAGAATGAATGCTCTTATTTCTATTTTTTTTAAATGATAAAAAGGGATTGTGGGAATTGTTGCTGCTTATGTTTCTGGAGATCTCCATACATTTGCTGAGGACTTCACCTAATAGCAGCGGGGTGTATTATCTTTAGGACTGTATGATATTTCCAATTTGATTCAACAACAGAGTTATGTTGAAAATGTCTCATTTAGAACAAAGCCAGATAGCTAGTTTAATGGACTCCGAAGGGAAGTTTTATTCTTTGGCTCTGCACCATTACTCTATTGATTGTTACACAAATCTACTATAGGTTTTAGATGAATGACAACAAAATTTGTGACTCATCTTTTTTGGTACATGCTAGGAAACTTTTTTTTTCTGTGGAAAGCCGTATTTCTTTTAAAATAACATGGCAATGGTGGCTACATATCAATGGTGGCTGAGCTTCAATGGTTTAATGTATATCAATGGCGGCTGAGCTTTAAATAAACAGTTGATATTTCAGACTGAAAAATAACACAAGGAGTTATTCATGGTTTTTCTGACATCCACTATTTAAAAATAGACAATGGATCCGAAGAAACTAGATTGAAGCATCATTCTTCTCTAGAGCTACAAATTGTTTATTTGAGTCTATATAAACAATAGAATAGAAATAGAACCACTACAATTCTTTTAAAAAGAGAGATTCAAAACATGCAATGCTGCACTCAAATAATACTTTTAAACAGCCAAAGCAGCTATATTCTTTCCATACTGTTACCCTAATTAAAATCTGACCAAAATAGGCACACGTGGAAAAATTGTCAAGAGAAGCTCTATAATTCAGAAGAAGACATATTTCTGAAATACCTCTTTTGAAGGATTTGCCCAATTCTAGGGTGACCATATTTTGATTTCCAAAAAAGAGGAGAAAAAAAGTCTCTACTTATCTTGTACTTGTTCTCAAGTGGGGGGGCAGGGGTGTGGGGGGCAGGGGTGTGGGGGGCAGGGGGGCAGCTCCACAGCAGCTCTTCTCCTGCCGCCCAGGTGCTGCTGATGGGGAAAAGCGGCTCCAGACGAGCATGCGCTCCATCACGTGGGACGGCAGCATGGGGGGGCGGTGGTGGCGGGGGGGCACAGCTCCACAACAGCTCTTCTCCCGCCGCCAAGGTGCTGCTGATGGGGAAAAGCGGCTCCTGCAAGACGAGCATGCCTCCATCGTGGGATTTCTAAGCGCGATGGAGCGCATGCTCGTCTTGCCGGAGCCACTTTTCCCCATTTGCCCGGACATGACATCTCCACTTTTTATGTCCAGTCCGGGGGGTCCGGGTGGGTTTTATAAATAATTGAGAATTTATAGTTAGAATTGGGTAGGGTGAGCAACCATCCTCTTTTGCCCGGACATGTCCTCTTTTTACATCCAGTCTGGGACATCCAGGTGGGTTTTATAAATTTATAAAACCCACCTGGACTCCCCGGACTGGACGTAAAAAGAGGACATGTCCGGGCAAAAGAGGACGGTTGGTCACCCTACCCAATTCTAACTATAATTTCTCAATTAAATTTGATGAAAAAGTTTGGTTGATTAATAACAAATTGTTATTATTTTAATAAATCATTCATACATAATTACAATTTGTGTTCAGCCCCAGCCATTTTCATGTACATGATATCCTTTGATTTCCTGATATGATAGGCCAAAATAGTCTCAAGCTCAAATTAAATCTAAAATGAGATGAAGGAATCCTTAATGAATTGCATAAAACATTTGGTAGGTAAAGAGAAGAGTCAGTTTGTAATAACTCTAGTCTAGGGATTAAAATTATAAACACATGACAGAGAAAAAAAAAAGAACAGAATTCATATTTGGCTAAAACTTATGTCCAAAAATTGACTAGAAACTATCAAAAGATGATTGTGACAATGAAACCACCCCTGCTGATTCCATTATTTTTTAAAAGAATATATCCAAAATATCAGCTTGCAATCTAATATTGGTCAAGATTTGCTGTTCTTTCATAAAAGAAGATTGTTCATAGGTGTTACAGTACATGCATGGCATGGTTGTTATCAAAATGTTGGCATGAAATGTAAACAGTTGCTTATACTACCTGCACATCTTTAGTATCCCTTTTAAAAAAAGTTCAGTAAACCTCATTAAAATAATTTGAAAGAACTTTATTTTAAAAAGCACCATTATATTCAAGCAGCAGCAGCAGCAACAACAACAAAACAAGATCAGTATACATCTTAAACCAAGTGATAAAATAGCCATCAAGGTCGGAAGCCTTTTCAGTTTTCATAGATATATGTAAGTGCTAAGGTAAAATTAGATAACCAGTACATAAGGTACTACCAAACAGTTATTATTTAAAAATTACATTATTTAAAAATGATTAATTTCTTCCTTCAAAATTATTGACCCAGAATTATAAAGTTGAATGACTATGATACACACACTCATATGTACACATCCACCCACATACAAATTATACATATATGTATATGTATGCTTATATATATGTATGTATATATTCACAAGTATTATTTATTTATGTTAACTCAAGGTTTGATTCAGTTATTTAACTTTGATGAGGACTTACAGTATTGCTAAACTGGCAATCTTTAATAACAGTCATATTCTTTGCCCTGAGCATCTTTAACAGAGGCAATAATATGATTTCATTGTGGGTGTTTCAAATGAAAGAACTTAAAGAAGTTTTCCCATTCTACCAACATTTTGTTTTATGTCATTCAGTAAAAAAAAAAAATCTCTACCTGGTGCATAAAGAGAATTAAGTTCCAATTCATCAGACATAAAAACTTTATACAGTTCTGATATTGATGGTCTTGCCTTAAAAATTCCTTCATTGAAATTCCAGTTAGTATTCCCATGTTGCAATAGTCAAGGCATGGATAATTTTATCAAATCTGGCACTATTGCACACTGCTCATAATTGAGTGCTGTTGGATACCACTGTCAGTAGTTATTTGATACATATGAGGATCAACAGGAACAAATCAAGAAATAAAGAATAAGTCAAAGAGAAAGAATGAAATGTTGATGGTGTCATTTGTATATAGCAAACCTTTCTCTATGTGTATGGAACATCTGAACTGAGCATTTCTTACTTCAGTCTTACTCTTATGAATATTCCTAGAGATTGGTGCAAGGAAGAAGGAGGAGGAAACAGCTGAATTTTCTTCTGTAATGCCTTGTATTTTATTTGCTTTGCAATTTAAGAATTGTTAGGTATTAGAGTTTTTGACCTTTGGAGTAAATTGCGGACTGCATTCATGTTTGATATCATACCGCTATTTCAATAACATTTGCAAGTTCACCCATTTATTCAGTATTTGCCTCTTTGAAGCGGTAGGAAGTGAACTTTAACCTAATGAATTTGAAAGGCTGCAGACTGAAGGGATGATTGAAACCTGGACTTCCTGAAGTGAATTACTTATTTTAATAGTACTGATTTTGCATGTTTGTTTATGCCATCCTGATCTAGACCAGCTGTTTTCAACACATGGCTCTTTACATTCATTGGATTAGAATTTCCTTCATCCCTAACATACTTATTGGTTTGGAGTTGCAGTGTTTATACTTGTAGTGTTCTGTTTCAAGCACACAGACTGCTTATCACAGGTAAACTCCACAGAAAAGGTATAATTATAAATTATTTTTCTTCAGGTATTCTCAATCAACAACTTACAGTTACTGAAGGGATTCTTCTGAGGTATATAAAGTCTGTTCCTTTTCGTGTAGGTGAAAAGAGGCACTTTAGGAACTTCCGGTGGTGAAGTTGGGGCAGTGCAGAGCAAGAAGAGGGGGCTCTGATCTTTTTGTTTCTGATTTTTCCAAATTGGGTCCTTTTGAGGCGTGGTAGGTTTGGAGGACCACACGAAAAAGAGGGGAAGCCCAGGGGATAACAAGGTGAAAGGCAATCACCCATTATAATGAGGGACACCCCTGTAACCCAATTTGAATGTGTCTGTCATTCTAAGCTGGCAGATCCGAGGCCATGCCTAGCCATCCATGTGGAAGCGGAAAATATAATAACTCAACCATGAAATACAGTTGATCGAAGTTATTTCAGCTTTTCAACGGAGAAGAGTCCGAGGTTGAAGAGTTTTTCTTTGTTTTTTACTTTCTATCGGTGTGAAAAGGGAGCTCCTAACTGGAAAAAAAAGCGGCAAAGAAGAGACTGAGCAGAGTTTGTGGACTTTAAAACTACAAAACTGGAGTATTGTGAAAGGAAAGACAATGAGGTTGGCAGCAGATTACTGAAGAGGAGAAAGAGCTGGGGGGAGAGTGTTGGGAAAGAGAAACGGGCCGGTCAGAAGGAGCTGACAATTGGATTTGCTAGAAACAAAAGTGACAATTGAGTTGAAAGGAAGAGTAGAAGCAGAGGGCAGAGAGAGGAGGGGGCATGGAGCTAGAAGTGAGGAACATTGAAGAAAGTCAGAGAAGGTCGGAGAAAGTTGAGAAAGTTGAGAGGAAATATGGAATCAGGAGAGGACTCCAGGATTGTGAGTGGAAGCAAGGAGGCACAGAAGAAGGTAGACAGCAGGAAGAAGGCGGCAGAATCGGAAATTGAGGAGATGGAGACTGAAGGGACAGAGAAAGCAGTGAGGGACAGCATGAGACAAGAGGAGGGAGGCAAGAGGCAACAAAAACAGCAGATAAGGCAGTGAGGCAGACTATGATGAGGTGCAGAGTTAGCAGACAACTCTCAGGGTTCCACACAACATCAGCAATGCAATCAGAACTCAAAAAAGATAAAGTCCAAGGAATAAGACTTTATTGAAGACATTGCTCTGGTACGGTCTGTAGAAATCCTGAATCTAAAGATCCTGGGCTTTCTCCACCCAAGTAAAACTGAAAGTTCCACCCCACTAATTATCACATGTTAATTTCCCTCCAACCATTTCAAAAAGAGATCCAACGACACCTTAAGACACTTCCCTCACAGGTGTGAAATGTCTGGAGAAAGTTCTCATGAGAACCAGACCTAAAAGAATGAAAACAAGATAACAATTCTGAGTTGCTGTTTCCAACTCCCCCTTCGCCTTCTCAGTGACCTTGCAGTAGAATAAGAAAAAAATGTGTCAAATCTAAAAGGCCCTAAATTTTACTGTAGACAATGGCCAATATTCTTCAGCAGAAATCCCCCTCAATAAAATGTAAAATTCTGTATCCCAAATAGTCTATTGCCTTGCAGTGACACTCACATTTTGAAAGTTTTGCATACAATTTGGCCGCAAGTAATTTTTTAAGCACCTGCCGGACTAATTTCACATGTTCTTCGAGGGTCTTGCTAAATATAAGAATGTCATCCAGGTAGACCAGGACCCCCTGATAGAGGTGCTCATTAAGGACTTCATTTATCAGTTGCATAAAGACTGTGGGAGCCCCTTGTAGTCCGAACGGCATCACTTTAAACTGGAAACTTCCCAGTGGGCAGTTAAATGCTGTTTTCCATTCGTCCCCCTCCCGAATTCGCACATGGTAATAGGCTTCGCACAAATCTAGTTTGGTGAAGACCTTCCCCTTTGCTAAATGATTTAGCAAATCTTTCATAAGGGGGAGGGGGTAAGTGTACACTCACGGTGTTGATCCCCCAGAAATCCATGCATAATCTCATCAACCCATCCTTCTTTTCGCAGAAGAGGACAGGGGCCACCACTCAGGAGTTTGCTGGTTGGATGAAACCCCATGCCAAGTTCTCATCAATGTATTTCCTCAGTTCGGCCATCTCCTTTGGCATCATGGAATACATCTTGGGTTTGGGCAGGGTGGCTCTGGGCACAAATTCAATGGCACAATCTGTGGTGCAGTGGGTGGGGAGCACATTGCATTCCTGCTTGCTAAACACTTCTGCAAGGTCCCGGTACTCCAGCGGCATTTCTGCCAGGTCAGGGGTGGTCTTGAGGGTGGCTACTGCATTTTTCCCTTTAGGCATCGCTCATTTAGGGTACTTGAGGTTGGGGAGGCCGTTTGCTGGCAGCGGATCGGGGCCTGGAGTTATTTTCAGTTTCTGGAGGCCTTTCTCCCACGTGATTGTGGGGCCCCATTTGTCAAGCCAGGCTAGTCCCAACATCAGGGGGTCAGTCATCTTGGGGGCCACCACCAATCGGATGATCTCCCAGTGATTGCTCAATTCTAAGCAGAGCGGTTCAGTCATTAAGGTGGCCAGTACACCCATCAGACTTCTGTTGGCTTGCTCAAAACGTATTGGCCAGGGAAGGGGCTGGGTGTGAATGCCTAGTTCCTCAACTATCACTTGGCTCACCATGCACCTTGTGCAACCCATGTCTAAAAGAGCATCTAGTTTTTTATGCTTCCCTGTCCTAGGAACAGCTAAGTGGGCCTCAAGTAGGAAAGGAGGGATGTCCACACTCACCATTGGATTGTTGCTGGCATCCTCGTCGCTTGGCTCGGGGCTGTTCGGAGGGGTCAGCAACTCCCTTTCCTTGGCCATCGGTTCAAGGGCTTGTTTTGTGGATTTCCCTGCTTCCTTGGGTTTTCGTGTCGGAGCCTTCTTCGGTTTAGCTGTGGCCCCTTGTTTCACAAATGGGACGGGGGCTGAAACAAGGCATTCAGAGGCTCGGTGGCCCATCTGGCCACATCTAAAACACATCACCTGCCATGTGCTGGGCCCAGGGGTCAGGCAAGGGGCCTGAGCCACCGTCGCCTTCCCGTTGTCTTCCACACTGGCTTTGCCGCTATAGTTTTCCAATGGGGTAGATTTCGAGGTGCATTGCCACAGTTAGGTGATACCAATCATGGATCTTCTCAGGAGCTCCTCGAATTCCGCACGCCTTGCAAAGCTCCGGATCCAGGCCCTCTTTGTAATAGTGAATCAATAAGCGATCAGGCCAGTCTTGGAGCTTCCCAGCCACCCTGAGGAATTCCCAAATATAGTCCTTAGGGTGCCTACCTCTCTGCTTGATTGCCTTGATTTCTGCTTCCACTTCTTCCCTTTGCGCAGTGTTTTCAAAACCCTCGCTCACCGTTTGCACAAACTTGTGGAAGTTGTCCAGCACGGGTGCCTCTTGCTGGTTGAATTTGGCCACCCACTCTGCAGCTTCTCCTTCATTCATCACCTGGGTGATGGCAACCATCATCTCTCTTTCAGTAGCATAATGATGTCCATAGGCATTGAAGTGCAGACAGCTGCTGTTCAAAAAGTAGGCCAACTTTGCTGGGGTCCCATCAAACATTGCCTTGAAGGGGGGAGGTATCCATAGTGCCGGCTGGGCCTGTGCGGGTAACAGTCCCTGTGGTTGCACCCAGGGTAGAGGCGCCCAAGCCTGCTGTGCTGGGCCCCACTGGCATTGGACCCATCCTTGCCTCAGGTAGAAAGCCCAACCTGGCAGAATCTGTGCTGCAGGTGGCAATCGAGGCACCTGTCAAAATCCCACAGCTCCAGCCCCAGGGACTGGGGCTGGTGAGGCAGCTTGTGGTCTGGGGCTGCCTCCAATGGCTGCCACAGCTGGTGAACCTGGCAGGGAGGCCCCCTGGAATGCTCCGGATCCAGTCCAGGGCTGCACTTCCCCGATCACTGTTCCTCTGCTGGCCTGTGGAGCGAAGGAGAATTTTGGAGGGGGAAGTACCCATCCAGCTGGCAGTCCAGCCTGAAAGTGAGACATGCTCTGCACATAAAGGTGCTCCAGCTGCTCCTGCAGGCTTCCCACGGATATGGCCCGGGTGGAGGGCAGGATGGCTTGGCTCCTCAACTTCACTGCTTCGAAGATTGATATCTCCTGCCAGCTACACACCGGTTGAGGAAGCAGGTAAATCTCAGCCTCTGGGGCACCCTGTAGCCCCTGAGTTGCCACCTCCGCAGCAAGTTGAGGTGGTTCCTGCTGGATGCTCGACCAAATCAACTGCCCCTTTGGTTGGGCTCCTTGCAGGAGTTCAGGCTCTGTGCCCAATGCTCCTACGATGGCGGTCAACGTTGTCTCCATCAGGCTGGCAGACTTGTCGAGGGCCGCCATCGCTGCTCCTGTAGGCAAACCTGTGGCAGTGGTGCTTTTTTCTTCCATCTTCCTTGAGCTCTTTTGCAACCTGAGGCTATCGGAGAGCGCCAGGGCTCAAGACTCCAGCCACTGAGATTGGCGGATTTTTCTTTTGTGGGATTCAAGATAATGTCAGGGTTCCACACAACATCAGCAATGCAATCAGAACTCGAAAAAGACAACGTCCAAGGAATAAGACTTTATTGAAGACATTGCTCTGGTACGGTCTGTAGAAATCCTGAATCTAAAGATTCTGGGCTTTCTCCACCCAAGTAAAACTGAAAGTTCCACCCCACTAATTATCACATGTTAATTTCCCTCCAACCATTT